>PVKM010046358.1:0-11724 GCA_004027735.1 Carollia perspicillata
CACCTCAACTCCCACAGGTTTTTTTCGGTCAGAGGTTTTGAGGCTTTATTTTTCCCTGTGCTGGAGCCCTGGGTTCCGCAGTCTGTCTCACTCCCGAGTTGTTTCTCGTGGTTTATCAGCATGTGAATGTGTGACCACCCACTCTGCCAGCTGCCCTGTAGCCCATCCCAGTCCTCCCACTTCAGCCCTGTAGCGAGTCCTCTCCACCCAGCTGCCCATCTCCGCCCCTCCTACTGGTCTGGATGAATGTTTCATCTTTAACTCCTTGGTAGTCAGACTTCCATACAGTTCGATTTTCTGTCAGCTCTGGTTGTTATTTCGTTTTTAAATTTGTTGTTGTTTTTCTTTTGGTTGTGTGAGGAGGCACAGTGTGTCTACCTATGCCTCCATCTAGTCTGGAAGTAATTTTCTTGCATATTATTTTTAAATTGGAAAACTCTTGATTTTGAATACCCTATTTTGCCATGTAAAATCGCTCCCATGCATGGTGCGCACATTTTTGTGCACATTATACACGGGATTATCATACCCATTATTATACCGATGGCATGTAATCATTACACCCGTGTGTGACACGCATCCTGTTTTTTCCCCCTAAAAAATTGGGCAAAAAGTACACATTGTTCATGGTAAAATAAAGTAATAATTTTATAACCATGTATCAATAGAGTCTTGTTTTTAGGTATATAGTACATCATCTGTGCTGTAATAATTTTATTTATTTACTTATTGTTGTTCAATTACAATTTTTCCCATTTTCCCTCTCCCACCCCTCTCCCCGACCCTGTCCACCCTACCTCCCACATTCATCCTCCGTTTTTGTCTTTTTCCATGGGTCCTTTATACATGTTCCTTGTCTACCCTTACCCTTCTTTCTCCTGTTATCTTCCCCTCTCCCCTCTGGTTACTGTCAGTTTGTTCTTTATTTCCATGTCTCTGGTTATATTGGGCTTACTTGTTTGTTTTGTTGATTAGGTTCCACTTACAGGTGAGATCATATGGTATTTGTCTTTCACTACCTGGCTTATTTCACTTAGCATAATGCTTTCCAGTTCCATTCATGCTGTTGTGAATGGTAGGAGCTCCTTTCTTTCTGCTGCGTAGTATTCCATTGTATAAATGTACTTTCTCATCTAATTGCACATACTGGTAGCAGAAAGCAACTCTTAGTCTTTTAAATACTTTCCAAATTGACCAATAAAGTATTCTGAATGCACTTAATTTGGTTATAAATAGCTTTTTTTTAGAACTGTACTCTTGAACTTAGTTTTCTGTCTAATAAAGGACTTTAAATACTATTTTTATAGAAATAAAACCAAATTATAGGAAGAGAAAATATTAAATTTATGTTTTATTAAAAAAGATTTTGTTTGTATATTTTTAGAGAGAGGAGAAGAGAGGGAGAAAAAGAGGGAGAGAAACATCAATGTGTGGTTGCCTCTCATGCACCCCCTACTGGGGACCTGGCCTGCAACCCAGGCATGTGCCCTGACTGGGAATCGAACCAGCGACCCTTGCTTCACAGGCCCGCACTCAATCCACTGAGGTACACCAGCCAGGGCTAAGAGCATTTTATATATTATTTCACATACAGATAAAATTCATCTTTCTAGTTTTACAGTCTCAAGGAAAAGATGCAGCTTACTTGCATATGATCATATAGCTAGCAAATAGCTATCCTGCATGTTTATTATAAACGTTACTCTCGGAATTCACTCTGATTCATTCATATTTACAGAACAAAATTATTTTTTGAAAGTTGTATTTCCATTTGATGATCTTCAATAAAAATAAAATTAAGTATTCTAAAGCTAATTTTACTTTATAGACAAAACCTTACAAATGGATTGTCTGAGAACACCCTGGTTTATCCTCAGGCATCTCTTAAGGGGAATGCAACAGTGTGAAGGCAGTCCAGTCAGGTTCATAGTCAACACTGCTAAATATTCAGAGTAGTTAGAAGCTGTGAACTTTAACTGTGACCTATTTTTTATGGAATGGAAAGAGATAACTTACATTAGCTATCATATAATAATTAATGAAAGAAGTCCTGCTATACTTAGAAATATTAGCTAATCATAGCTCCTTTAAGTTTACTGAGTGATTAGATTCAATATATACGACCAATATCTTAGAAAGTTTGCAGAAAGATTCTGTCTATTCAATATTAGTTAACTTCAATTGTGAATTGTTAATCTGAAATAATTGCTTCTTAGAGGTAGAAATAACTTAAGAATTTATTTCAAAGTTCTAATGTTATAGATGGGAAACCTAAAGCCAAAAGCAGTAAGTGGCTTTCACACAGGATAGGGTAATTAATTATCAGTGATGTCAGTTGGATGCTGGAATCTGTATCTGTTGAGTTCCACGGAAATAGTTTTACATTAGTGGGGGAACCAGACTTCAGAGAGAGGGGTGTCCCACTCAGTACAATTATTAATTTAGTTTACCTCTGCAGGAAGTTTGGATTTCATAGCCATCTTAGTCAGTGTCTACCTAATAGTTAGTCTTTTTATACCTGTTTCTAAAATAAAATCATTGGTAATACATACTAGTTGGAAACAGCATTTTCTGGCAGAAATAATAAAATACAGAATTTAAGAATGTGTCATGCCAGTGTTTGCCTTGAGCACCTGTTGTTATTAATAAAGTAAGTTTCAGGGCTTAACATATCTAGTAAACTGAGACAGAGGATCTTCTAAGTATTTCTTCTTATTCTCAGGATATAAGATAATTTTAAGACACTTTAAAAAAAGAAAGAAGGAAAGGAAAACTCCCAAACCAAAAAACTTGGGACTTAGTTACCTTGCATAGCTTTGGTTGGGATCTGCCTTATGTACTCAATCTCCCCACAGCTTGTAAAGTCAGCTAAATATAGTCATAGCTGGGTTCTGTGGAACAGCAAATAGGAAAAGAAGGGAAAGCTGGGGGCGTGTTGGTGAAAAACACTTTAAAGTAATTTATTTTGACACTTTTTAAAGGCTTCTTTGTACGTGCACTTTTAAATAGTAATTCTGTTTCCTTGAATCCATGCAAGAACATAAAATAGACTGGGTCCAGGAGAGCTGGCGTGGGAGTATTTTCGGCTTTGTTACTGCTGGGGTTGGGACAACTGCTTCATTCTCCGCTGCACTATTTTTGTTTTTGTTTGTGTGCTTAGTGGACCTAAATTCAGGTGACTGACATACTCCTCTAGTGCACCATCGTTTTGTAGGCCTACTCATTCAAGTTTTGCGGTTGTTATACTGTCCACCTATAGGCTTCCAAACAGAAGGAATCACTTAAGTTACCCAATATTTGGTAGCAGTTTGGTTAATAAATAAAAAGGTAAACACATCTTCTCCTTATATCCATTTCAATGAAGTTAACTAAAATTGTTTATCTCTTCAAACCAAACTCCTGGTTCTTCAATGATTCTTCCCGGTAAATAAGACAATTATTATCTACTTTTTTCTTGTTCCTTAATTACTCAAATAGAAAGCCTATAACCTCGAAGTGAGACAAGCGAAAGAACAGTTTTTGTTTTTTTTTAATCTGTTCATATTGTCAAGATTTTGGTTTCCTCAATGGTGAAGTAATTAGATTTAATTCATCCCTAAGGCCCTCTCCATGTCTAATTTTATGATTCATGCCTGTTGCAGTGGTGCTTTGGAAGCCCTGTGGGCCAACAGTACCTTAGGTGTTGCATCTGAGGGGGTTCAGTGTAATCCACATGAGCCGTTTCTTATTTTCTGTTGTGTTTCTCCACATCTGTGAATGTCGCTCTCATGTACTTGTCAACTTGGAGGCATTCTTGATGCACACCTCCCTAAACTCCACTTCTTAACAAAACTAATGCAACACACCAGCGTATGTCAGCAGGTCTTGGAGAAACCTTACTCTCAACTACCAACTTCTTAGATGTGAGCACAAACCCAGAAACCAGAGGATACTTTTAAGTCTTGTATTTATACTCTGCTGCCCTACTTACGACTTCAAAGTGCATGTTGAGTCACTGAATAGATCTATTAACTGGAGGTTTTCACACTACAAATCGGAATTTACCACACTCGGCGTAGTCACACAGGATTTAATTTATTTTGGATCACCCCTTTAGCAAGGAACTTAAGATTTTATTGCTCTAAATGCTTTTGAAACATTATTTACCCTGTTGCTCACTGCAGCATATGACAAAAATGTGAAAGTGCTTCCAGGAATAGTAAAAATGTGTTTCAAAACACTGGACTGAAACAGCAAGGTTAGTTCTATGGTAGGGGTGCCCCGCCTGGAGAATGTCTAATATACAACGGCCTTTACAGAGGCTTTTACACAGGATTCTTTTAAAAAGGGAATACTCCTAACATATTTCAAATGTTAGTCAATATATAAAATTTTTAATAAGACATCTTGTTAGCAACACATCTATTTCATTACGCATAAAATGCAAGTACTTTTAGTTTCTAAGTTGCTGAATTATCTAGTATGCTCAGGGGAATTTCTCTAAAGCATTTATTAACCAGGCTTGGGCAGTCTTTATATGTTTTTCAGGCCCTTAGAGAAAAGTTTTGTATTTGTAGCATGATCTGCTTTTAAGCGTCTTATTAAGAATTGGATCTCGGTGAAAAATAGATCGTTGCTATTCTCATTTGCTAAATGGTGATGGCCTTCATATATGTGGGAAGGGGAGGTATAAATACTTAAATATAGGGAACTCCAGAGTGATGACCTGGGAATGATGCAGAGGTTTCCAATGTCTTAATGCCAGACTGGAGATAATTAATTCTAGAGCTTCAAAGTTATAGAAATTGAATGTCTGGGTCTTTACTCCTGCTTTTGAGATATTTAAAAAGTAACTTCACACTTTTGGATGGGAAGGTTTAGGTTCAGAATCTCATGCATCTTTTCTGGGCTAGCAACCAATGATATATACCACTGAAATTAGGGAATCTCAACGTGTGTGTGTGCATCTGGCCCTGTACACCCAGGAGACAATATTTCTTTGCCATGACCATCCCAGGGCCTGATATCAGGCCTCTGGTGTCCGCTTCTAAAATTTAGAACCTGCTGAAATTATTCCAACTAGTCAAACCTAACCTGCCCTACCTGCCTGGCCTTTCTTGTGGAAATCTCAATAAAGTCCCTAGCCTTTGCTTTCCCTGTGATTCTGCTTTTTGCCTTCTGACCTTCCTGAGGTTTCCCCATTTGTCTCTGCGTGGTGTGCTGAGCCTCCTGTCCCTAGGACCTGAGAGTATTAGACCTTTTTCTGAGCCTCTCCTCTGGCTGCAGCTAACTGACCATCACATAAAAGATTACAAAACAGCTGATTTTCCCCATAATTGTATTGAAATATAAATAATATGCAACACCGATTCAGTTTAAGGTAAATAGCATGATGGTTTGGCACATATATATTTTGAAATGACTACCATAAGTTTGGTTAACATCCATCATCATAATAGAGACCAAAAAAAAAGAATGTACTTTTTTTGTCTTATGATGAGAACTCTTAGGATTTACTTTCCTAACAACCTTCATATCTATCATACAGCCGTGTTAACTATAGTCATCCTATTGTACATTGCATTCTTAATACTGGAAGTATTATGTGTATTCCCACACATAAACGGAATCAAACAGATTTATCTTTATCTGACTTATTTCACTTAGCATAATACCCTAAAGGTCCATCCATATGGTTATATGTAGTAGGATTTCCTCTTTTTTATGTCTGAATGATATTCCATTTAGTGTGTGTATATCACAACGTCTTTATCTGTTTATGCATTAATGGGCACTTAGTTTGTTTCTATGTCTTGTCTTTTATAAATAATGCAGCTATGAAAATGGGTACAGAATCTTCTTTATTTTATTTTATTTTATTTTTATTTTTAAAATATATTTTATTATGCCATTACAGTTGTCCCATTCCCCCCCTTCATTCCCCTCCACCCTGCACTCCCCCTCCCACCCACACTTTCCCCATTTAGTTCATGTCCATGTGTTATAAGTTCTTTAGCTTCTACATTTCCCACACTACTCTTGCCCTCTCCCTGTCTATTTTCACCCCACCGTCTATGTTACTTATTCTCTGTACCTCCTCCCCTGCCTCCTCCCACTCCCCTGTTGCTAACCTTCCATGTGACCTCCATTTCTGTGGCTTTGCTCCTGTTTTATGTGTCCATTTAATCTGCTGTTGTTTTAGGTGTGGTTGTTAATAACTTTGAGATTGCTGTCTTTTCACTGTTCATATTTTTTATCTTCGTTTTCTTAGATAAGTCCCTTTAACATTTCATACAATAAGGGCTTAGTGATGATGAACTCCTTGAACTTGACCTTATCTCGGAAGCACTTTATCTCCCCTTCTATTCTAAATGATAGCTTTGCTGGATAGAGCAATCTTGGATGTAGGTCCTTGCCTTTCATGACTTGGAATAATTCTTTCCAGCCCCTTCTTGCCTGTAAGGTCTCTTTTGAGAAATCAGCTGACAGTCTGATGGGAACTCCTTTGTAGGTGACTGTCCCCTTATCTCTTGCTGCTTCTAGAATCCTCTCCTTCATTCTAATCTTGGGTAATGTAACTATGATGTGCCTTGGTGTGTTCCTCCTTGGGTCCACATTCTTTGGGACTCTCTGAGCTTCCTGGACTTCCTGGAAGTCTATTACCTTTGCCAGATTGGGGAAGTTCTCCTTTACTATTTGTTCAAATAACTTTTCCACTTGTTGATCTTCCTCTTCCCCCTTCTGGCACCCCTATAATTTGGATGTTGGAACGTTTAAAGATGTCCTGGAGGTCCCTAAGCCTCTCCTCATTTTTCTGAATTCTTGTTTCTTCATTCTTTTCTGTTTGGTTGTTTCTTTCTTCCTTCTGGTCCACTCCATTGATTTGAGTCCCAGTTTTCTTCCCATCACTATTGGTTCCCTGTGCATTTCCCTTCATTTCACTTAGCATCGCCTTCATTTGTTCATCTAATTTGCGACCAAAATCAACCAATTCAGTGAACATCCTGATCACCATGTTTTGAACTGTGCATCTGATAGGTTGGCTATCTCTTGGTTGGTTAAAACTATTGGCTCTGGGGATTTTAGTTGTTCTTCTGTTTGAGTCATTTTTAGTCAGGTGGCGCCTGTTTCGTATGAGTGTCAGAGCCTTAGGTGTTTACCAGGCAGGGCAACCTAGTTGCTGGGTTGTGATGCTGTCTGTGGGGGTGGGGTCAGAGAGGGAAAAATGGTGCCTGCTCTGGGCTCTCTCAGATTTCCGTCCCCTCTGCTTCCCACAAGCATACTGGGCCCCCCTGGCACTGGTTCCCAGGTGGGTGGGTCTCTGCACGCTCCAGGAACTTGCGGGTCTCCCCAACAACCTCTCCTGTGAGGCTGGGAGCCTCTCCTGGCACCTTTTCAGTTGGTGTTTTTAGGCTTTATTTCCTGTTGCTGGGGCCCTGGGCTGCATGGTCCGTCTCACTGCCAGTTCTTGAGTAGTTTATCTGTGCACAGATGGGTGACTGCCAAGGGCCAACTGCCCTGCCTGTTTCCTCCCCAGGTCTGGGGTCTGCGAGCTGGGCGCTGGCACCGCCTGTGTTCCCGGGTCTGGTAGCCACCGCCTTTTCCTGCTGTGTTCCCTCTACCCCGACTGCCAACTCCATCCCTCTTACCGGTCTGGTTGAATGGTTGTAGGACTTCCGTAGTTCAATTTTCTGTTTTGGTTGTGTTATTGTTTGTAAACATTTGTTGTCTTTAATTTTGGTTGTGCAAGGAGGCACAGTGTTTCCATCTACACCTCCATCTTGGCCAGAAGTCCCAGAATCTTCTTTAACAGTCAAAATATCTGATTTTGAATCTATACTTTGCTTTTTTTTCTAGCTGTGTGATGTGTTTCTTCATTTTTAAAATTGGGATAACAATCAGACCCTACTGATTCTTAGGGTTGTTCAGAAGGCTAATGCTCATAGATATTTCTATTAGTTCTGCCCTGTGGTAAATATTGCTTGTTATTTTTATTATCACTATTATTCTTACATATATTACCACAGCTGTCTTATCTAGTACATTTTCATTGCTTGAAGGGCAAAGTTAGTCTCTATAATCCTCTGATTGGACATCAACAAGTAATTGACACATGGATGAAATGAAAAAATACATATGGCAGAGAAGATTGGAGCCAGAGAAGAAATGCCCATATTAAAAACATTTATTTTGCCCTGGCTGGTGTGACTCAGTGGACTAACCAAGAGGGTGCTGGTTTGGTTCCTGTTGGGGCACATGCCTGGATTCCAGGCCCAGTCCCTGGTGGGGCATGTGGGATGCAACTAATAGACTTTTCTCTCCCTTTCCTTTTCCTTCCTTTCCCCACTCTCTAAAAATAAATAAATGCCATATTTTGCTGTATGTAATGTGTACTTTTTTGCCCAAATTTTGAGTGAAAAATAAGGATATGCATTATATATGAGTACAATGACTACATAACATGGGTTTAATAATCCTGTGTAGAACACACACAAAACGTGAGTGTGCAGTATACAATGTGCACATGGTGCACATTATATACTGCAAAATACAGTAATATCTTTAAAAAACATTTATTTTTATTTGGTTAGGCTTTTGGGAAGGGAGGTGATAGTTAACTGAGAGTTTTGAGTTCTTTACTAGAAAGTTTAGGCTTAATCAGATGGACCAGTAATTTCTAAGCTGTTTTGAAGAGCCCCAGGTTGCCTGGAGGTGCATCAAGGTTTGTTAAGGAGCTCAAGTAGGAGGTGTGACACAGAGAGGAGGAGGCCGGGTAATGGATGGAACACTCACCTCTCCCAAATCCGTCCACAGCTACCTCCTCCCCAAAGCCAGACCGTTGTGTGGTAATCCCTTTTATGTGTTGGATTTCTGCTTGAGTTTCATGATAAGAGGAGTTTAGTTGTAGGAGCAGCACATTCTACTTACCCTGGTATGCTGGATGTATGATGATGGCGTAGACACTGGAGGCAGGAAGACAAAGGCAGTGACCAAATGAAGTGGGTAGAAGTGATAGCAGCTGAGAATCTGAGAAGCACTCTAAAGGAGAGCTCACACAGCACCCAGGCTCACAAGAAAGAGTCTGTAGTGCTCTTTGATTGGTAGTGTGGGAAAGAAGAGCCCATCTGTGTTTTGTGTTTTAAGACAAGAGACCAAACTGATTAGTAAGACAGGTTTTCATATATAAATTGCAGACAGGGCATTGGCACATCTGCAGGAGATTAGAACCTGTGAGATTAGAAACCCAAGGACATTGAACTTTATTGATCAAATAAGTACTGCATGTCACCTACCTAACAGTGTGATGGTCATGTGGGCATGTTGAGCCTCATGTGGGCTCATGCCCTCATGAGCATCATGTGGGTCATGATGAGCAAAGCAATTGTGGTCTTGTCTTCCTGGATCCTGCAGTACAGTGGGGAAGGCAATCATCCATTGTCATTGGCACATAATGAGACATGTGACAATAGCTGTGAAGGAAAGAACTATTTACTTTGAGTATTTCTGGCAAGGAGGGGATCTGACTCATAAGGTGAAGCAAATCAGGAAAGATTTTCTGAAGAAATGATTGTTGAACTGACATCTAGAGTTATGGGAGTTACAGTAAGTGGATGTGTGAGAGACCAGGATGGTCAGGAGAGTTGAGGAAGAGGGAGCAGCCTGCGAAGCTCAGGAAGGAGGGCTTATGGAGTCCAAAAGAGGTCTGTGTGACCTGCTGGCAGAGAACACTGGAAGGAAGGACAAGGTTGGCCTTGAACCTGGTAGTTTGTGACAGCCAACTACAAGTGCAAGAGCAGAAACTCTATTCTCTGAACGTTTCCACCCCAGCCTTGTGTGACCTTTTGTTTGTTACTCCTCTTTTTTGGGAGTCTTGTATTAGTTTGCTAGGGCTGCCTTAGCAGAGCACCACAGACTGGATGGATTAAGCAACAGAAATTTATTCTCTCACAGTTCTGGAAGCTAGAAATCTGAGATCAAGTTGTCAGCAGGGTTGGTTCCTTCTGAGAGCCTTGAGAGAGAATCTGCCCCAGGCCTCTCCCTCCTCTGTCAGTTTATTGTTAATATCTGGTAATCTTTGGCTTGAATAAGCATTGCCTCAAAGCCTGCCTTCATGTTCACATGATGTTCTGTGTGTGTGTGTCTGTATCCAAATTTCATATTTTTGTAAGTCATATCGGATTTAGGTCTACCCTACTCTCATGTGACTTGATCTTAACCAATTTCATCTATAATTATCTTATTTCCAAATAAGGTGACATTTTGATGTACTGGGGGCTAGGACTTCAATACATGAATTTTCAGGGGGACACAATTCAACCCATACCAGGTCCTATTTTTAGTATGTCATTATGGTTTTAGAAAAAGCTCTTCACATATGACCATGAACTTCCCCCTTTTTATATTAAGGCCTAAAAATGAAAAGATAAAATTGAAACTGGCTTATAGTAAACACACAGTAAAATCTAGATAATAAGGTCTTTGATCAAGTGCCATAATTTATCTCCACCTTATAAGAAAATACAAGTTCTTATTGTTGCCCGTTATCCTATTAGACAGTTGCTGCCAAGTGGATATTATTAGCTTGAAACCAGTGGAACCCAAATTTATGCTAGGGTAGAAGGGTAGTGGGAGAGAAGGAAAAAGGAGAAGGACACAGAGGCTAAGTAGAGGATGCAACCAAAAGTAAACCCAGACTTCCTGGCATGGAATTAGTATTTGCAGAAGGTGCCAAACAGACACTTGGAAACTGTGGTGGCACAGGGTGTGGCAGCTGGTAGGTCGTTGTCAGATGTCCAGTATGAGGAAGGTGGCTTCCAGGCTACTTGGTCATCTTCCTTTCCCAATCTTGGGTTTCCCAAGACTGGGGACCTATTGTCATTTCATATGAACACTTTTTAAGTACCGTTCATTTTTCCTCCTTCCTCTGTATTCCTGTCTACTCAGAATCTGTATTCAACTACAGGTCGTGGTTAGTTTTATGAAGGCTAAAATTTATCTGGTAGGTTTCCTCCTGTAGTCACATAAGCTGGTAGCCATTCTTGTGGGTTAGTGGTTATGCTACACAGGTTAAAGTGGAGGACGTTTATTAGTTTTCTGGGACAACTTCTTCCTACAAGGGTCTAACAACTGGTTATCCAGTCTTCCCAAGAGTATTCAAATCGACTAGGAACTCCTTACTGCAAAACACCATGGAGCGCTTTGTGTTGAGCCAATCCCACCCCTGTTTAGTATTTTATTTTTGTTTTTATTGAATTCTTTGTAGTTCATTTTTTTGTGTTTTGTTTTAGCCCTTCAGTTACTTGAAGGTATGCTATTTTGTTTCCCCTTTGATTGTTCTCTGGGAACATTTGTTCTACTTTTTTATGCCATTTCTTAATTGTCACCTTCCAAAGCCACTTTAGCTTGTCTCTGTCCCTGAGAAAACTTGAAAAAAACACTTTTTAGAGGTAGTGGTTTCATCAGGGTAGAGTGCAATAAAACCTACTGTATTGTTTTTACTGGGATCATTAGTTCAACTGGTTACTTGTATTTTCCAAAGCAGTATATTCTGTCACTTCGAGTCACCCAGAATTTAGGTTCATAGTGTCTTAATCACCTCACCTCAAATGACTTTCTTCTTGCAGCATTTCTTAAAAACCTTCAGTTGTTCTGTATTGGTTGAATACAGTTTGCACTTCTTTGCCTGAATTAAATGCCTTCTAGAATGTGTCTTAGGTCAGGATTTTCCAGATTTTGTTAGAGGAA
>PVKM010046359.1:0-11696 GCA_004027735.1 Carollia perspicillata
TTCTGATTTATTTTGCATTACATTGTGCTTTTGAGCTCTTGGACCAGAATATTTTTTATGTATTTTGAATTTTTAAAAACTTGGCTTGTTATCCAAGGACCAGCGAGCTCTCGGCCTGTTCCTGTTCTCTGTGCATTCTGTTTCCTCGTTACGCATCAGCCTTTTCAGTGACACGTGTTCAAAAGGAAGTCCGGTATGTAGTCACCTTCTTTTCTTAGGTGTTAAGAATTAACTTTGTGATAATTCACTCTGATTTTTTTCTTCTCTTAATTCAAGGCACACGCGAAGTTACATCCCTCAGAAGATTGTGTTTTACTATTTTTACCTTTTCCTCCCATACTTCGTATGATGCCCACTAAATATGCTAAAATATGAAGTTGCTATATGGCAGGCAGTCATTGTTATTGCCATGGATCATACTTTAGTTTGGCAGTTACAACAAAAGATCATTTTCATTGCCACCAGCACTTCCAGCCACTACTCTGAATCACTGTCCTGGAGCAGTTTTTAATGTAGTTGTAAAGCTGTATTTCAGTTAGTAAAAATGGTATCACTCCTCTGGTAGCTGTGCCAGTAAAGCAAATGTTTCAAATGTAAAAAAGATAACAACCGTGCCCAAGGATCCTCGAAGAGCTGTCCTGCGTGGCGTCAAGACTGTCTCTGTTTATGGCCCGTGCAGAGGTTGGTGCAGGAGCACTGCTTAAATTATGGGCTGCATTTTGTCATCCCCTTCTCATTATCTCCAATTTGCTTCCTTTCCCCCATGGACATTTATCTGGGGTCCTGGTCCTATTCTCCCAAGGCACAGGGAAGCAAATTATAACTAGATTACCCGATAAACTAATCTGAGCATCCATCTTAATGCTCCAACTTGTTTCCTTTCCCATAGAATGTCTGCATTTTAACCAAGGTTTTAGGGTTTTACATCGGATGAGTGATCGATGGGGGAATTTGGATACTCATATCCAGATAATTGCACTCGGATATGCACAGCACCTTTATAACTTTAAGCCTTTAGAAGGAATGAAGAGATTGAGCCTTGGAGGAAGCTCATGTCCACTGCTCTTAGGGACTGTCACATCCTCCTTTTCCTTCCATTCACTTGCTCCTTCCACAGTCATTGTTTCTACCTTGTGTCTATGTGTATTAGGCATACAGCAATGGAGAAGACAGTGAGCTTAGGAAAGTAAGGGGTTTCCACCGCAGTGTATCAGAGTCCAGAGATAAATCATCAAAAACTCAAATTCCTTTTACCTTCCTATTCCACATCATAAGGGGAGTATTTTTTTAAACATTTTTTAAAAATATTTTATTTCTTTATTTCTAGAGAGAGGGGAAGGGAAGGAGAAAGAGAGGGAGAGAAACATCAATGTGTGCTTGCCTCTCACATGGCCCCCACCGGGGACCCGGCCTGCAACCCAGGCTTGTGCCCTGATTGGGAATTGAACCGTGACCCTTTGGTTCACAGCCCGCACTCGATCCACTGAGCTACACCAGCCAGGGCAAGGTGAGTATTTTTTATGGTCCTAAAATATTGGCTTTACCTAATCTGTAGATGCTCCTCATGAGTCTAAGCAGAAAGAAGGAGGAAAGACAAAGGCAAAATGCAAGAGGAAGAGGTACCTGTCCGTTGAGTTTTTCTCTTAAAAAAAATCCGTTGTGTTTTATTTTTAAGCCCCGCAGGAGCCTTCTGACGAACTCTTATTGGCCAGGGCTAGGTCACATGACCATGTAATGTAATGTTAACCAGAAGGTGGGTATTCTAGCTGGTCACACCACTGCACTGAGCACAGTCTAGGTTCTGTTGTTATAAAGTTGGTCAGGGTGAGTTCAGCCTAGGAAACTAGCCCTGTGTGCACAGGAATACAACTGGCTTGGAAGTTGGGGGAGGCCAATCTTAAGAAGTGGTATTACACTTCGCATGGTATTCTCAAGATGCATCCAGAGGGGGGTGAAGACGGCGAAAGGGGTCAAGTACATAGTGTTGGGAGGATGTTACAGAACAGAGCAGGGGTCCCTCCAGGATGCTATACTAATACCGTCCAGACCACCTACTGGGCTTGATTGTCAGCTGCCAATCGGAAAGACATTTCTCACTGACGGGGATCAGTGAGAAGGAAAGGAACTTATTATTTATTTGAAATACAAACTAAAGTTCTCCACAAATGCACACAGTCCTCCCGGCACCCTCCACATGGCAAAAGGGAGCACTTCCAAAGCCTCGTGGTCCTGAACAGATGCATGGTCCCCAAAAGAGAGACCCCCAATCGCTGCCACACCTCTGTTTAAATCCCATCACCAATGTTCCTCTGCAGGCCCATTTCCGGCTCCTCCCACAATTGGCCACAGCTGCCAGCATTCTGGGCCGGTGTGGCCCTGTGGTGTGGAGCCAATGATCTCCAAGCTCTTCTGTACCCTGTTACAAATCCCCATTTGGGGCTCCCCTCTTGGCTGCACCCTGTGACAAGGAGACTAGACTTTGGGTGGGTGAGCACGCAATGTAATACACAGGTGATGTGTTGTGAAGTTGTACACCTGAAAATTATGTAATGTTATAACCAATGTTACCCCAATACATTTAATAAAAATGGAGAAAATGAATTAATATTGTTACTAAGAAGTGTTCTGGCCCCCCGAAAGGGGTAGGGTAAGTCTAGTTGAAGCTGAAAGGAAAACCTGAAGTGAAGGCAGGCGTTCAGATGAGTTGGAACTTGGTGCCTTAAAAGAGTTCAAACAAAAATAAGATGAAACTAATGCGGGTGGAATAGGAGGATCCTAACTCTGCTAGGGCTGGAAGGCTCGGTAAAGACTCATAACACTGTGACTTACAGATTTTAGTCCATGAGCACTGGGAAATACTGCCACACTTTAACAGAGAATTGGCTTCATGAGTTTGCGTTTATATAACTCTGGATTTTTCCGGTGGGGGTCAAAGAAAACAGAAAGGAATATGAAACCCCCCTTTTTCCTCAACAGAGGAAAGAAGTGATGGTAGCCTGGCCTGGGCTAGAGGCAGGAGAACGGAGCGTCGTAGAACTCTGCAGGGTGACAGGGCTGAGTGATCGTTCGGGGGTCTTGTGTGGCAGGGAGAGGCGACTCGGGAGGAGGAGAATGAAGAGCCTTGGGCCGTGCCCAGCTCACTGACTCCGGAGCGCAGGGATGGCGCTGGTGCCGAGGCAAGGAGTGCGGCCTTTGGGGGAGCGTAGGCAGTGCCAAGTCCCACCTCCAACCCTGGTGCTTCAGGTTTCTGCTGGCTATTTGAGGGACTCTGGTGCACAGTTCGATATTAGGGTCTAGAACTCAAGAGAGCTCCGAGGAGAAGACTCGGGCTGGATTTTTGTGTATGGAAAGAACCCTCATAACCGAAGCCACGGGAATGAGAGCGAATGTGGAACAAAGGTGGGCACAGGGAGAAGCCCAGGACAGAACTCCTGGTTTGGGGCTGAGCAGGCATTAAAAGAGGCGGCTGCAGGGACAGAGATGAGGTGAGAAACTCATTCCGAAGGGAAGACGGGGCTGTGAGAGACAGTTTCTGGATGCATAACATAAGAGCATCGTGCTCGGTGTGAAGAAAGGGGAGTGTTGTCGTAGGAAATTTCAGGCAGGCTTGACCTAGCAGGGGAGAGGAGTCAGCCCTGCCTAGGCGAAGTCGGGCAGAATTCAGGCCAGCAGGCCTGGTTCCCAGCCACGCAGAATATTAAGCACCGAGAGTGCATCAGCCTATCTCCAGTGCCATCAGTAAAGGGAAAGGCAGGTCCCTGGAAACCCCGCCCTTTTCATTTCCTCACCTCCAGTGAGTGCCCTGCTTTTATTTCAGCTCCTATTTTATGTTTCCCAACAGAAACTTCTCTCCATTAAAATTAGACAGGCTCTAATCACAGTATTTTTACTCTGTGTAGATATGTGTTGTGCTGGAGTGTTATTTTCTAGGTTAAAAAAAAAAACCCTTAAATTTCTAATTGAACAATAAGATTGACTTTCTTTTAAATTTGCAAAGAAGAACTGCAGGGTATGAGGACAGTGGAGCCTGTGAAAACCACGTTTCAAAGAGTGCTCACGGGACTGATTGGGTAAGAACAGGTATGATCAGTGTTCTCCCAACCTCCCCCCAACCCCCGCACCCCGGGCCTAAAGAGGATGACCTCTGGAGACAGCAGCTCAGGACCTGTCTGACAGCCTCGGCTCTAATTTCAGTCTGTCCCCGTAGACTGTCCTCTCCTTCCTCCTTCCCTCCGGTCCTTCCACCCCACCCCATCCATCTCTCTGCCTCAAGATTCCCAGATGTCAAGAGGGCATTCTCCTGATGCCTTTTTTCCTCTTTCTAGTGCCTTGAGCCTTGGCCCAGATTTCTCCTTGGTCTTCCAGGCTAGGAGGCGGGATGGACTATCCCACCAAGGATGCCTCCTTCGTATGAGAGAGAATGCACGCAGACACTGGGTGGGGGCCTCCAGCCCTTTATAAAGCACGAAGGACCTCAGCCTTTGGAGCACCTGGAAGTGACAACTTATAGCGAAGAGAGGAGATCTTGGTTCTTGAGAAGTCACATCAGAAGACTTGGCCCATTTACATGTGGAAGGTTTGTGGGTGTTCACACACATGAGTGGGGAAAACAGGAGATAGGATGGAGTGGGTGGACTCGTTGGGGCCAGGTTGACCAAGATAGATAAAAAATGCATGGTTTCGGATGTCCCATACTGTATTGGACTCAGATTTTGGATATTGGAGGTTATAGGAAAAAAACCTCTAAAACTCTGGTTTTATTTTTATCATTAATGTGAACGCTTTTTAACATATATCCCTGATAATTATAAAGTGTGATACATATACACATCCTAATATGTAGACAAGAATATTGAATACACACACACGTATAACTCTTTGGCCAATGAAAACACTTCATATCGGCTGGAACTACTACCCCCTTTTCTTTCATGTGTCAGCAACTTCCTTGGGCCATTATCATCTTTAAACAGCTGACTTCCCTGACTTACACGAGTACATTCAAGACTCCAAAGCGAAGGTTCGCTTCCTGTTAATAGGCCCATATGTCCATAAACACAGTCTGTGTCACTAGGATGCTGCTCTCGCTGTTTTTTTTGTGTTTTTTTTTTCGAAATCGAATCACTTGAAAAAGTGGTATAAAAGTTAAAAATGAATTATCTAGTTTTTTATTGTCATCTTGAAAAACCGAAACGAGAAACAACGTGCGTTGTAGAAGAATGCAGAGGGAGCTCCCCCTGCTCTGGAGAGTGGTTGCCATCCGGTGGACCGTGTTTGCCTTTCAAAAACCGATCTTTCAACTGCATTCACCTGTGACAATAAATTTAAGGCTTACAGCAGCGAAGAGAGTGGAGACAGAAAAATGAACCCCTCCGCCAGCATGGGCTGGGACAGCTGTTATTTTTTGTTGGGGATGTCAGGAAAGCTCGTAGGAAAGTGCCCCTCGAATGGAATGCTTGCATATACATTCTTTACAGATGAAACCTAAAAAAAAACAAACCCACTGATGGAACCCTGTAAGCACACATTACAGAAACAGATGTGGGCATTGATGGCAATATTTAAAATGCAAGTCAAAACAGTACAATAAAAAACTGTATTCTTTCGTTTTCATTTACAAGTCATTTATTTTTATGCATGTCTTCTCAAATAATGTCGTCACAGGCCGTGACCTTGACTCTTTCCACCTGAGATGATCTGTAACTGCTCCCCTAGCTGGACTGGTTGGTGCTCCTGGTCTCCGAGGGGTAGAGGGGTGCGCTTCTCAGACACGCAGCTTTCGGCGCGCCTGTCCAGGATTCCGAGTCAGCAGCCTGGGACAGACACAGGAACCTGCACGTTTAACAGACAAGCCAGCGGATTTTAACATAGGGCGTCTAGGGAATCATACCTAGTGAACACTGTCCGAAGGCTAATCTTGTAATTAATTAGGGATTGGGAACTGAAAACATTTCTTCATAAGAGATGAGAAAAAAATGTAAAACCCAAACTTAAAGCTTTAGGCAAACTTTCACACCGAAGATTATTTTCTAGAATCCCACCTACCCCCCAAATGTCAAGACTGCTCTTTTAGGTAGCATGCTCTTTCTCACACTATAATGAACATTTTAAGTTCTTTCTTTTACTTTGAAAGAATCACGGAGTGGTTGATTGGCAGCAGGTAAGACCTGGAGTCACTACAGACCCAGCACCTTCTTACTGCAGCTCCCAGACTCAGCACACCCCCAAGACTCGGCACGCCCCGAGGGAAGCTCCGAACTGTGACTCCGGGACGCTGCAGTGCCCTGGCAGCCGACGCGCTGTGGGCGTCCCGGCTGACTTCTTGAGGGCGAATTCCTAAAAGTGGAATTTCTGGATCAGAAGCTAATGTTTCATCTGAAGGCTCTGTATGTACTGCCAAATCATAATGTTAAACATAATTATCATAATAAAGGCAAACACATGAAGGCTTACAGTGTGTTAGGTGCCGTATCTCAATCTTCAGCACACCATTAAAAATGGAATTTGATCATTGTACCCATTTTAAAGATGGTTTTTAAAAAATGAGGCTCAAAGGACTTTAAAAGTTGGCCAAGGTCAGACAACTAGTAAGTATGAAAACCACAACTGGGACTTAGGTGTTCCTCGTTCCAAGCCTTTGTTGTTAATCACTGGGCTATGCTGTCTTTTGAAAGGTCGTGCTCATAGACACTCTTACCAGATCTGTATGAGAATTCCTATTTCCCTACATCCTAGCCCATCCTGGATATTACTCTTTAGTTTAAAGTTTCTTTTTATCCTTTCAGTGGAAACAATGATTGGTTTGTGGGGAGAACTATTTTCTTAAAGGGGTTCTTGGATTCGAGTCATACCTATGTACTGAAGAGATTAATTCTTCCCTCAAAGGCTTTCTACTGTTTAGCTGCACACAGAGGACATATTACAGTCTTCCTGTACCTGGTGGTTAAACGGCTCTCAGACCCTAACGCCGTGTTTACTGAACCAGGTGGCGTGGTAGGACTGACCGTTATGTTGAAATCCCATTCACTGATTATGTGATTGGCTGTACTATGATCTACTTACGTATGTCTTTCAAGCTTGATTTCTTCCAACATGGATTGGATACTGATTTGAATGTTCAAATACATAGTAAGTAGGTCAATTAAAAAGAAAACAAAAGAAATAGTTTTAACTAAATAGAAAGAGGAAATAGTTATACCGGGTGCAATGTTTGTCTATTATTACAGCTCAGTCCTAAATTCAGCCCTTAGGTCTTGACAAAGGAAACCCAAAGTTCCACAGTTTCCACCGTCCTCCCTCATCGGAAGCACGTAGGTTCCTGAGAACAAGCTTTCTGAAACTGGGGTTAGCAGACGAAATAAGGGACGACGCCTATGGACTACAGGGCTGCAAACAGAAATAATCTACAAATGAGGATTTTTATATTCGATTCTAAATATATGCACTTTCTAATAAAACTGTATTTGTCAAAATGGTTTAGAAACAGTTTTAAAAAATGAGAAAGTAACCTATGCCAAGTGGAAAATATTCGCCCTCATGACTCTTTCTACATGATTTAGTGCCGTCAGTTTTCTGACCCATGAGTATACGGGATTCCACAATCTAAGTAAGCTATTGGCGGTTATTCAGTGAGCCTCTGAAAATTACCTTAATACGGGCCATTCATGCTTCACAACATTATTTTCTGAAGCTTTTAAGGGTATCTGAATGGTGAAAATTCACATATTTTTCTCTAATCACAGTATACTCATAATTTTTGCATAAAATCTACCCCCCAAAACAGATTTCGCCACGTAGGGCAATTTTTGGGATACAATATATTATCTTCTCACAGGTCTAAGTTTGTTTATATTTTTTCAAAGCTCAAATTTATTTTTAACACAATCAGAGTGAGAAAGCTAGCAGTCGTCATTTTATCCAATTTCCCAAGTGGTATCACCACGTTTTCACTAAACTTTAACTGTGTCTTGAGGTACATTTATATTCCCATTGTATGTAGATGCTAATTAAATTATTTCGATGAAGCAGGCATATATCCCTTAAAATACAATGGTGAAAATTTTTGACCCAACATTTTGTCTTTAGGACATTTGTTCCAGAAAAGTATTCAAAATGTAAGCAAAAGTTTTCATCATTACTGGTGCTCAGTGTAACACGATGAACTTTGAACCCGGAATGCCTGAGTGTCTGAAAGTATTTCATTATTGTCTCTGGAGTATTTAGCTATTGACTGTGGTTTAGAAAGCATTTAGAATTTAAGCTCCTGGAAGAAGGTCATTTTTTTTTGTTCTTGCCCATTTCCCCAATATCAGAAGTGCTTATTATGCTCATAGGTGTACTCAATAAACATTTGTGGGATGAAGAGATTATTTAGTCGTTTATTAACTAATTTTTACTCAGCGAAGCTTAAGCAGGCCCCTGGCATTGTTATAAGTACTTCAAAGGTATTAATCATGGTTAATCCTCGCAACACAACAACAGGTAGTGACAATTAGTTATTTTACAAACGCAGACAGAGTGGCACAGGCCGTTTGAGAACTCATTCACGGTCACGAAGCTGTGCGTGTTCCAGCTGCCCTTTGAACTTACGTTGTTTCTAGGGCTCTTAACCACCTATGCCCGGTTTAATAACGTACATGGAAATGGTAGTGTGAGAGTGGAGAATGCACCCTCGTGTCTTAACGTTCTGGTTGGTTGTACTGTAGAATATTCCTCCTTGGCAGACACTTAAGGAAATTCCTTTTTGTCTCCGCCAGCTCCCAGTGCCCCACCCCCATTTGTGGCTCCGGGCTCCGGCTAAGCCTGCGCCACTGAGCTCATCTACCGCGACCTCATCAGCCTCGAGGAAATGTTCTGTGTCTCCAAGGCCCGGAGATCGCAGACCGGCTGTGCCTGCAGGTGGAGGGAAAGTGGTCCAGCAGGACAGAGGGTAACGTGGATGTCTCTTGCTCAATGGGGAAAATGCCTCCACTGAAGGCCCCGAGGGCGAAGGTACCAAAAGCATAGTCATCGGTGGCGTGCATGTTGTCATAAACCATCATTTGCCGGAAGCCAGCTTCACAAAGGAAGCCTGCAGGAAGTCATGCAAGATGACAGGAATTCAGAGGGGAACTTGGGGAGCAGGGATGTTCTTCAAGGATGGTTTAGAACTGGACAAACGTTAGCAAATCTGGCAGGTTGGATCTATCACTTGCCATAGTGACTGGCTGCTGCTGTCTATCCACACACCGGGGCAAGGGCAAACGAAACCGATGTTATCTTGAGCTCTTCATTTATGTTGACCTTGATTTATTTGGAGCAGAGATATTGTTTTAAAGAAAAAATACGTCATGTAGATTGTCTAAAAATAAAAGACATTTAAACTCAACAAAGACAAAGACAATCCTGCCTCAATGCCCAAAGGACTTCTTTTTTAAAAAAAAAATGAAGGGCAGAGAGTATTTTTAAAAAGCTGAGTTTAATGGTTAAAATTGTGTGACATAATATGTTAATATCATCCATGTTTACCTGTTTCACAACAGCCTGGAGGCAAAAACAGGTTTGCCACAGCAGAAACCAGAGTTTCACCAACTTGCCTTCCGCCGTGGGAATCCGAGCGGCTTCAGTGTGACCCCCGAAACAGTTCTGAGGCTTCCCTTGTGGAAGCTGTATGTGGAAATCTCGGGGTTGTTTGAAGGTTTTCTTTTCCTGGATGGTTCTCCCTCTCTGCTGTGGTTCATTTCCCACGAGGCTGTGTCTCACGGACCCTGCCAGAAGGCCTCTCCTGGATTTTTGACAGTTGTGGGTCCAGCTGCCTTTCTTAGCTCACCGACTCCATCATTCTGACACTCCAAATTGAGCTACAATCTTGCAGAAATGATAAAGTGCTATTGGCTAACAGTGCTTTTGTTCTTAATGCGATCGTAATAAATGGCTCTTTGGGGTTTTGTTCACTGTTTTACTGCGGCTCCTTTGACAGGAGTTAAGCGTGTGTGGACTTGTACTGAGGAGCAGATAAGCGACAGAAACTGTCTGGGGCTCGGAATCACCTCCACGCCCTACTCCTTTGTTCTTTCATCAACTCATGCATTTTGAGTGTGTCTCCCTTAAGATGAGTATACTTCAAGAAACCTTGCCAACTGTCATTTAAATGGAGCTCACTAGGTTGACCCGACTAGTCTTCCAGATATTCCCAGACATGTTGCGTCCTAGGTTTCGCACAATTTAGGTTCAAACTGGGGTTCGTACTAGACTAAAATGATTGTTATTTTCCAGATATCCACATTTTACTCTTCTTGGTGATGCCCCCTTCAACAAAGAAAAAGGTTGCCTTCTAGAAAGTGAAACTTGAAGATTAGTGCCTTCATGGATCACCTCATGTTGCAGGGAGAAAGGGAATGAGTGACCTTTGGGTCTGTGAGGCTCCAACGACCTGGAAGGTGTTAACATAGTCCAGGGAAGAGAAGCAAGGATAGCAGGCAAAGGGGAAGCGAGGCGATGGGGGAAGCTTAGAAAAATGGAAGTTAAAGAAGCCAATTATTCTCAAAGAAAGAAGAGGCTTTTGTTACCAGACTTCAACTATGCCTACCCTACCAGTAAGGACACCCCCAGTGAGCAGTGAGAGTGGGTTGCTGGATGGATGTCTTTCTGTGCAGACTATTTGAATACCGTTGGCAATACTGTCCTGTTTGTGAGAATGACAAATGAGATTATCATGCTTAAATCTGTGAAATATTTAGTTTAGTCAGCTTCCTTCATTCTGATGCATGGACTTCGACATCACAACTCTTCCCACTACCACTACTGATCCTTTGGAGTGCTTCATATGTGAATAACATTTAAGTACGTTATCTCAGTTAATCTTCAGGTCTACCACAGGAGGTACAGGCCATTGTTCTAATTATTTTGGGGTGAAGAAACTGACTTTCACATATGTGGGCACAATTTGCCTGACTAACTTCAATCTTCAGCTTGTCATTTGCCTTCCACAGGGGTCTGTTTGTAGGAAAATAAGGGAAGACCAAGGGATCATTAATTTCTCCTAGAAAACAACTAAATTCTTCTTTGGGGACTATGCCCATTTAGCATCAAACACTGTATGTTCATCAGGACCAGAGAGTTGCCTGGATTTCCAAAATAGGAAGATTTTATTTCCTTTTGATGAAATTGGATTTTTTAGGCACATGTTTTCCTTCTTGTCTTGGATGTTATTTATTGTTTTAATAATAAGAGAAAGTATATAGACTGTAAAATAATCAAAAGTTAATTTACTATGGAAATTGGAGCCATGCATCTAGGATTTATTGTTTTTACCTTTTAAAGTCCACATTTTTCTATTCTTTGGCTTATGATTCCTTTCTGTCTTGACACACTTCATGATTATTTTGCTTTTATTTCCTGTACAAAGTTAAAATTGATTTTTCTGAACTTCCAATAACAATTTATATAGGATATGACTCCAAAGATGGCATTTCCAGATGAAGTGCTTAGCTTATATCTGTTAATTTAATATCACAAAGTACTTTCTTTAGCACGCTAATTTATTTCTTAACAGAGGATGTGTGAAGGACAAAAAGTGAGCTACATTAAATGGCACTATTTCTGCCAAAGTGTTCTTGAGACATTCACATTATATATGGACTGTAATAGCCACTATCATTAACTTGGAAGTGCTTTGATCTCTCACTAGCATGTGTTTAACATTTATGTATGATGCT
>PVKM010046360.1:0-11727 GCA_004027735.1 Carollia perspicillata
TGGCAGGAGGGAGGCCCTCGAGGAGAACCTCGCTGGCCCGGAGCTGCCTGCTGCCCCACCCCCAACAGAAGCTCCCGCAGAAGGTGCAACCAGAGCTTGGGTGTGCACGTGCCTAGTGTTTCTCTAGGGGGTCGTGGCACTGGGCACCTGGACTTTCGGGTCTGCAGCACAGGAAAGAGGACCAGGTCGGAGAGATGAGGGAGAAAAGGGGCGAGAAGAAATCTCAGTGCCACGGAACAGCAGCTGGGAAGGAGGGGCCGAGAGCCGGCAGAGGTGCCTCCGCTCCCTCGGGCCCCGCAGAGGGAGGAGTGGGGACCCGGGGTCTTCCGTCCCTCCCAGAGCCTGGACTGGCTCTCTGAAGCTCTCCAGCCCATTAACTCGAGTGTTTGTCCACTTAGCACGTGTGTGTCCTGGGGGCCGGGTGCAGAGGGGAAGCTGAGTGGCTCTCTCCGGGGATGGCCAAGTAGGTAGCCAAGCAACGCAGTGCCCCCCTCCCCAGCTGGAGAGCCTGGTGGCAACGAGGGGAGTCCCTACTCCATCTGCCGCTCAGCTTCAGCCGTTCAGCTTCAGCCGCTCGGCGCAGCCCAACTTCCCCCAGCACCTGCCCGCAGGGAAGCTGCTGCCTCCCCACCCCCAGGCCTGCCCAGGAGGTCACCTCTGCACGCAGTGCCGCCGCCTGCCCTCGGGTCAGCTGAGGTGAGACTCGCCCACAGGCTGCCTTATCCTGTTGCCCCCGGGGCAGACGCAGTTCCCACAGGCTGGAGGGTGGGCGGGCGGCAGGGACAGCTCTGCACCGTTGTCCCCACTTGCCTCCTGAATGTCTCCTCGTTCGGTCCTGCAGCCAAGAGCTCTCTCCTTCCTTCCTCCATGTCAGGGGCTGCCGCTCGGCCGCAAGACAGAAGCTTGGCCCCTCTCTGCTCACCCTCCACCCTCAGGGGCTGCCACGCCGACACCGACCTTTAGACAGAGGTTGCCTTCCTGGAACACCTCGGTCCCCCTCCTTATCCTCCCAGGGCTGTGGGGTCTGAAGGCCCAGAAGTCGCCTCTAGAGACTAGGCCTCTCCCCTGGCTCTGGGATAAGACCGCAGGTCACCTCACCAGCCCACAGGGACAGGGACGCAAAGGCCTTTCCAGTAAACCCTGGCCCTATGTGCTAGGAGCTCCGAAAGAACAGACGAAAACCCGACTCAGTCATTAGTCTGTGAGTCTCGGTTTCCTGGGCGGGGGCCAGGCCTGCACTGCCAGGCGCGTTCTCTGGGTGGGCCCTGAGGGACGGTCCCTTCTGCTGCCTCTTCCTGACAGCAGTGGTTTGAGTCAGCTGCACTTTTCTCCCAAACACGGTCTCCACCCCACATTCTGGAAATCAAGGCCAGAAACTTGCTGAAGAGAAAAAAAACACAGGCCAAAAAATGGGGCCACGGTGCCGCCACCCATGGCACTGAGCCTTGATGGTTCTGTCAGGTGCCAAGGAGGTCATCTGTCAGGCAGGCCCTCTCTGTCCCCACAGGAGCTGAGGGAAGGCCCTACCTTCCCAGAAACAACCCTTTCTTTTCCAGTAACTTCCGCCCCGCACGCAGCTGCTCAGAGCTTGCCTCTTCACTAGACAGGCTGCTGCGTGACTCCTCAGCTGCCCAATAAAGCCAATTAGCTCTTCAAATGTATGTGATTGAATTTTTGTTCTTTAACAGATCCAGCACACTGTCTTCCCCACCCATCGCTACACAACTGAAAACCTCCATGGATTAGAGGGTGGGGTGGCTCTGGCGCCCCCTGGAGCTGCATCCTTGCATGCCCGCCCCAGGTGTGGTGCCCTCCTCCCCGTTCATGGTCAGTCCAGTGACCTCAGTATGCAAAGTCTGGGTCACTGGGAGAAAGGGCAGCGCTGGAGGGAAGGAGGGCACTGCTGGTGGTGTGGGTTGAGGCCAAAGCACTACAAAGGCAAACATTTATCCAGAGAGAGCAGGGCCACCAGGTCGAGTTAGGACATCCTGGCACAGGTGCAGAGAGGCTCAGGCACGCTCAGAGGGAGGAGAGAGTTAGCCTGCACCCAAGTCACTGCAGCAGGGACGGCGCTGTGCCTGCGGGCTGCCCCAGAAGGTGGCCAGTCACTGCAGGAGATCCGGGCTTTTCTCCGAGAGCTGCCCGGGGAGGGCCTCCCTGGCCTCCGCATACCCCACGGTCAGTGCCCCAGAGCTGGCCTTACAGACCAGGAAGGCCCTGCCACCTACACACTGAAACCTCAACTGGCGACCGCTTAAAACTGGCCCCACCTTGTCTTGTGGGTCCAGAAGGAAACAGGCTCCTCCCCCTGGCACTCTCCAGCCCTGGATGAAAAGCCAGACCCACCTGCACAGAGTACGCCCTAAAGCTGGGGAAAACCCCCTAGCTTGCAGGTTCTGACCTGCAGACGGGCCAGGAGCAGGAGGGACTGGTTTGCCTTCCACTCTGAGGGCGAGAAGCTGCTTGTGAAGCGTTCAGGTCGGGCCAACAGGGACCCGGACTGACTGTAACAGACTCGGGTGTCATGCTCCCAGTTGGAGCCTCCCTGAAGTAACGGGGGCGGACAGGTTGGTTTCTAAGCCTGCTTTCAGCAAAGCCCTTTCCAGAGCCTGGGGCGCGCAGCTGAATGACACAGGAAAGGTCCTGCATGGTGGGAGCCAGGGCACTCCATGCGCTCAGCGCATTATCCCCTGGGCGTCCAGCCGGGGGGCTCCTCGTGTACACAGGAGGAGAAACACAGGCCTTCCTCGGCCGGGGAGAGAGCACACCAGGCTGGCCGTGCGGGAAATGACCCGCCAACGGGGCCCACGTTCAAGGATGTTCGAGAGCAGTCTGTACTTGACTTTCAACTAATATGCTCACTTGAAAACTTAATGCCCTTCTAAGAGGGGACTCCATGTGTGTGAGCTGCATTTCAAATGATGCCACAAAGCTGGAGACATCAGGGCAGTCTGACACTGGCATGAAAACAGACGGAGATCAATGGAACATTAGGGAACCCAGAAATGAGCCGATGCATATGTGGCCAATGCTACGTGACAAAGGAACCAAGAATACACAGGCACAATCTCATCAATAAATAGCGCTGGAGACCCTGATGGTCCCATGCAGAGACACGGCCTAGAGCCCTGTCCTGCACCACACACACACGGACTGGACACATGAACGGGAGACCTGCAACCCCCAGCCTCCCAGCCGCAAATGCGGGCGGGGAGCGCCTCCATACCGGTCTTGGTGATCGATTTCTTTAGAACTCAAATAAATAACGGGACGCAAAAATAAACGGGACCTCAACCTCAAAAAGCTTCTGTACAACAAAGGAACCCATCGAGAAAAGGAGAGCCACCTGCCGAATGGTAGAAAATACCTGCATAAGGGGTTCATATCCAGACTGTAGAGAGCATTAGTAACCCGATAACAAAGCAAACGCCCTCAAACAGCCAGGTTACAAAATGGGTGGAGGAGCTGAACAGATATTTTCCAGAGAGGACACACCAGTGGTGGCAGGTACGCCCAGCATTGCTCCTCATCAGGGAAAACGCAAACTGAAACTGTGATGAGAGACCAGCGCACGCACCCCTGCCAGACGGCCGTCCTTGGAAGGCTCAGTGCCGATGAGGATGCAAAGCCTCAAAAACCTAGGAACAGAACTACCGCCTGATGCAGCAAGTCCACCTGTGTGGTGTTTAAAATGAAAACACCAGCCTGAAAGAACACCTGCACCCCTACGTTCACTGCAGCGCTATTTATAACCGTCAAGATACCGAAACAGCCCAAGGGCCCATCGACCGACCGAGGAGTGAAGCAGGAAAACGTAGTATACAACAATGAGATACTCTTCAGTCATGAAAAGCAGTAAAATTTTGCCATCTGCGGCAACATGGATTTCACACTAAGTGAAATAAGGCAGAAAAAGACAGAGAGTAAATAGTTTCAGATGTTGAATCTAAAAAATCAAAACCCCAGCTCATAGACACAGAGACCAGCCTGGTGGTGGCCAGAGGCGACGGGCAGAGTCGGCGGGAGAAATGGGTGAAGGGGGTCAAAGGGCTCAGATTTGCAGCCATAAAAAAGCAGCCCCGGGGATGAACCGTTCAGCACGGTGACCAGTTAACACTGAATTGCAGATCTGAACATCGCGGAGATCTGAAAGGTTCTCATCACGAGAAAAAAGTTCTGTGACTGCACAGCACCGGGCGCTAACTGGGCTCGGGACACATTCCACGATCCAGGCGAACCTCGGAGGCCTCGGCTCTCGTCCCAGACCACCGCGACAGAGTGGGCCGTACTCTCTTTGCTGGTGGGGAGTCTGGCCTTCGATTTGTGAAACTCCCAACACCTGTGCAGCGCAACGCCACGAAGGCAGAGCACGAGGCCGGCCTGTGTACACAAACAGCCGACCGTGCGGTACACCTGACATTAACGTCTGCTGCCAGTGCGCTGCACCTCGGCTGGAGGAGCAACAACAAAAGCCACAACCTCACTGCCCTCCTGAGAGGGGGAGTTCCTGGGGGCACAGGCCCTAGCCAAGAGGCTGCGAGCGGACTGGGGCTCTGAGGGCAGCCCCCCATCTCAGCCGCAGGGAGGCTAGATGAGGGGCAGCTGCTCTTCCCCTGGCTGGTCCTCAGAGGTAGTCGGCCGGCTGTGCCACAGGTGTGGGAGGTTATCAGCGTCCTTCACGAGCGCCCTGGGCCCCGGCCCCCTCCACCCCGAGCTTTCTGCGGAAACTGCTAGGCCCAGGAGGTCGTGGAAGCTGTCCCCTGCCAGCGGCAACAGTCCCCAGGCCAGGCACACACAGCATCTCCACAAAAGGACAGAGGGTTCCTCCCCTCGCCCGACCCTCCCGTCTTTCCTCCTCAGACCTTACCAGAGAAAAAGGAAGATCGTTCTAGGGGACTCGGCCCCGTGGTTCTCAGGGGCCCGGCGTTCCAGGTGCGGCCCGAGGGCCTCCAGCAGTGCTGGGTGCAGCTTCTCGGCCTCGTCAAACACCAGCAGGGTCTGGGGGCAGCGCTCCTGCGTCTTCCTCACCTGGTCCAGCAGCTGCTGCTGCTCGGGACAGACAGAGAGAGCTGCTGGGGAGCCCTGGGAGGCACACTCCCACAACCCCAGCCAGGAGGGCCCTGGTGGAGCACGGGCACCCACAGTGCCTTGCCTGGGGGTGGGGCTAGGGCAGCCGCCCCGCGCCAGCTCCCCAGGTGATTCTCCTGCAGCCCAAGGTCTGACAGCCAATGACGCGGAGCCAGCCCGGAGCAGGAGAGGGCCTGCTCTGGTCCCTCCAGGGTGAGGCCCCAGAACTAGCGGCCAGTGCCCCCTCCCCCGGGGGAAGGGGCCAGGCTCTGAAAAGAGGGAATAGGTAGAGACAGGCTCAGGTTCCCAGAGGCAGCGACAGTTCCTTCTTGAACTTCTAGGAGCGGAGCACCCACTGGGCTGAGAACTTGGGGGGGGAAGCTGGGGAGGACCTGTCTGGGACCAGCCACCTTGGGACTGGGGTTCCCCTTGCAGGAAAGACAGCCCTCAGTTGAAGAGATGCTGCTTTTCGGGGTTCGCCAGAACAGGGCTGGCCCTGCCCCAGGGTGGGGCGGTCTCAGCAGAGCCTCGCTCCCTGTCCGGCTGCAGCCCGGGTCACCTGAGCACGTGGGTGAGAGGACGCGTAGGGTGAGTGTTTGCCTGGCACTTTCCACAGTGGGGATGGGAGACCCAGTCCTGCTGCAGTCAAAGCCAGCCGGGTCCTGCTGGGAAGGCCTGGCTGACTAGCTGTCTGCCCTCAGGGCCGTTCACCCTACCCCTTCTGGCCAAGGCCACCTCGAAGCCGCTGGGTGACTCAGGCACTCTGTCCTCAGATGCTTATCTTATCATCCCAGGCTGTCCCTCTCCAAACATTGGAACTGAAAGCCAGATGGGATGCAATCATCAAGCTGCAGGGGGATGGTCACTGTCCAGCTTCCTTCAGATACTACATCTCAATGGGGGAGACCCCAACTAGCAGAGCCTCAAAGCCAATTGTCCTTCCAATTGTTGGCCTATAATGAGCATCACTTATGGCAGGCCTTTTTCAAAGAAATGGGACATGCACCTTCTGTCCCATATAATTATAAGAACAGCTCGGGGAGAGCTCTGCAGGAAGTATGCCGAAATGCCAACGGCTTCTCCCCGTGTGGGGACATTACGGTGGAGTCTTGGCTTCCCTCTGCCCCACACTCCCTGTGACCCTCCCACCACTGCTGTCACAGGAAATGACGCTCGGCCTCTCTAAGCTCAGTGTCCGGCCTGCTGTGTGCGGGTGGCCAGGAGCTGGTGGTCGGGGACAAGTGGTGTTCAGAACACGCTTTTCCTCCACGTGTCACGGCCACCTCTTTATGGAGTGGATGTCTCTGTGTGCTACAGGTCCTGCTGGAACGGCCCCACCCCCTGCCCCCGGCACGGAGAGACGCCCTGTCCCGGCCCCGCCCATTGCTGCATGGCCTCACCTTGTACAGATCCACGAGACTGGGGTGAGGGAAGTGGAGCATGGTGACGAACACCTTGACACAGTCACTCCGCAGCCCGTCCCGGTACAGGTTCTCTGCCAGCATCTGGGCCACGAAGTTCTTGCCTGTGCCAGACCAGCCGTGGAACGAGAGAGCCAGGGCCTTGTCCGGCTGGGGCAGCGCCAAGTAGTCCCTCACCGTGGTCAGGACCAGCTCCTGGGCCAGATGCTGGCCATGCAGCCGCACGCTCAGGTCCGACTGCAGGCCTGTGGGTGGGGGAGAGGTGGCCACAGTGAGAGGGGAACACAGGCGCAGGCCCCCACAGGCTTGGCCACAGCCCACAGAGGAACAGCCAAGAGGGGGAGCCCCTGAACGTCACTGAGTGGGGGGATCCTTATCCATCCCACGGGGCCCTGAAGCGGGCCAGTGGGCAGACCTGACAGCAGGAGGGGCCTGGGGGCTGTTTCCTGCAGAGCTTGAGAAATCCCCGTTTCCTCAGGGAGAACAAGTCGCCTGCTCTGAAGGCCCTTAAGAGCCCGCAGAACAGCTGGGAGAGTCCTGTCTAGAGGAGGGACTCTGCCCCCATGCCCACGAGGCTGCTCCCACCTGGAAGTTTCAGGACTCCCACAAATACTTCATGGATGTGCCCTCACTTTAGTCATTTTAAGTCAATTCAGCAAACGCCTGTTGAGGACAGCTAGCGTGTGCCCTAACTCCTGCACAGCCACGGGGCTGCGGGGTTTGTAGACTGGGTGGCTGAGAGCCATGGTGGGGCGTGTGCTGCCCCCTATGGGCAGGATGATGGAAGGTCCTTGCACCCCAGCCATTCCCCCTGGACTGCCCCCCTCCCCCACAGATCCCCGGCCCGAGGGTGTGCAAGTCCCAACCTGTGAGGTTGTTGGAGATCCTGCAGTCCCCGCTGGGGCAGCAATCCTGGAAGCTGCAGTACCACGTGGTCAGGATGTCCAGATACTGCTGGCCCAGCAGAGGAAGGCTCCAGGCTGGAGAGGGAGTTGCGGTGAGGCAGGGAGGGACAGAGCCTGGGGCCAAGAGGGAGCCGGGCTCCCTGCCCCCAGCGGTTCTTCCTGTTCTTCCAGGCCTCTGTCTTCCTCCCTCCAGGGTCACTCCTCTCTGTTCCTCCCCACGCACGCCTCCCTTGAGTCTTGCCAGGGAATGGGCACGAGTGGACGCCACTGGCTTTACAGAAGCAGATGGCTTTGCTATTGGTGCAGCCACAGCAAAGCCTCGATTTACTCCACAAACACGCCTCAGGCGACGTGTGGGGGTGCCAGCAGCCCATCCCTGCCTGAGAGCAGTCTGCAGTCTAATCCGGTAATCGCGGGTAGCGTTCTTCCTGCATGCTCCGGATTCCAAAACATCTGATCACAGCCGAGCCCAAAGGCCTCTAAATGCTTTTGTCAAACGCCAGTCTGAATATACCCAGCACCGGCAAAAACAAGACGACACACAAACCATTGGCTGGAAGTTGGAAATCTTTTGATGTCAATGAGACATTTAGAGCCCCATTACAGAATCGCCATCGCATACTATTCCTGGATCTAGACTCGTGGGCACAGACCACAAGCCCGAGATCATCTGCTCCACGAGTGATGGGGCTGCCCTGCCGCACAACTTCTCAGTGACAACTGGGAACTGGAACTCAGGTCTGGGACTCCCAGCCCGGGCTCTGCCTCTTCCAGTAACAGAGGAGACAACGGGGCTCAGGGGATGTCCAACGGGGACTTGAAGCCCTGGAGGTGTGAGCTGTGTGGAGGGGTCAGGAAGGAGCCACGAAGGGATGGGCCGCCAGGCTCCTCCTCCGAATGAGCCGGGCACGCCAAGGGATGGGGGAGGCTAGGACGGGGCTTTGGGCAGCGCAGTAGAGCTGGCCGCCAACGCGCTTGCTTCGGGGGCGGGGGTCCGGGGGCAGCAGCCCCGGGCAGGAGAGAGCCTCACAGCTGCGTTTACCCAGGGGGGTCTTACCCAGGGGGGACTTCCCGTCCTGCCCGCAGGTCTCAGGCCACACGCGGCAGCTGAAGAGGGCCCAGTACCGTCTGGAGAGGGCTACGGCCGTCCTCAGCCGCTCCTGCAGGTCCTGGAAGGATGGCCAGGCCTTCCTGCAGCCCGGCTCCTCCGCCGCCTCCCCGGGTCCGGCCGGGCTGCAGTGCCCCAGCTCGCCCGCGAGCGGCAGCGGCAGGAGCAACAGCAGCTGCGGCAGGACCCAGGGCCAGAGCGGGCGCCGCGGGCTACGAGTCATAGCCGGCTGGCTGCAGCTTCTCGGGCGGGAGCCCGGCCTCCCAGGCTGCTTAAATACGGCGGGGTGGGCACCCGGACTCCGGAGGCCTGTGGCCCCCGGATTGGCGTTGCCACGGGAACAGCAGCCCCACGTGACCCAGGGCGAGGCGGAACGAAACCCAGGCTGGGCCAGGCTGGCCGCGCCTATTCTGGGCGGACGGTGGTTGCGAAGGTGAAGTCCTGAAGTCAGGGCTGAAGAGGCCACTGACATCACCCTGCTGTTATTTCGAGCGGCCCCGGTGGCCCACGCGCGGTCTACCAAACAGGGGCGCCCTCTCTGCCCGGCCCAGTGTCTGAGGCACCGCCGCAACCTACCCCCACCGTGGGTGGGCCTGCGGGCAGCTGCTGGAGGCGGCCGGGAGGGGCACGGGCCGGTGTCCCACCGGGGAAACTGGAACCCGGCCTCTTGGCGGGGAGTTGGGACGAAAGCAACAGGAAGCTGTGGCCTCCGCCGGCCGGGGACACATGAGCTTTGGAAACTCTCCGAGTCATGGGAAAATCACAAGGTCTCACGTCGGTGTAATCCTATCTCGTTAAAAAGAAGTACCATGTAATTTCCGTGGCTGTGTTTGCGATCCGTAGGTGCTTGTGACCATGAGCTGCTTCTGGCACTAACGGAGAGTGCGAACCGGGGAGAACTTCCGGGCCAGTGGTCCGGGGAAGCCGAGACAAGAAACTGAACGAGACCAGACACTTAGAACAACTTACAGCCAGCCAGTGACTGGCAAGACCTTATCTTCACTGAGGACACTTGAGAGCAAATGGGTCGCACCTCTCTTCCCTGACCAGAGAATACACAGCTTAAATCTCCCTGGTCTGGGACAGAGCGGACAGAGACCCAGCTAATGTCATGTGTGCCAGCTAAACCCAAGGACAGATGAAGCCAGGAACAAGTAACAAAAACCCCATTAGAGCCAGACAGACCCGAGATAAAAGTAACAACACCGCAGGCCAAAGAATAACCCCCACCCCCCAATGCACTCATTGTGGCACATCAGGGTACTCCAAACACCCCGAAAAACGGATGAATATTCTGCGGAAACCCTCCCCTGAGATTCCTGCCTGCCGGAGAGACACAGAAGCCTCAGGACACAGGACCCGGCGGGCGAGGGCTCTCCTGCTGGGGAGCAGACCCGGGCACTTCCCTTCCCGATTCCACCCCTACCCCTTTCTTCACAGGCATGCGTCTCCTAGACTCTAAGCAGCTGGCAGCTCGTCCCAGGCTGACCCCCCGAACGGGTCCCCAGCCCCCTTTTCTCCGACCTCCCAGTGAGCGAAGGCAGCCCAGCCCGGGCTCTCCTGGTGCTGCTTCCATGCTAAGCCCTCCCTCGTTTCGCTGGCCCTGCTTTAATAAACGCATGGACTCGTGTTGTGAGACCTTCCCCACACGAAGTCGAGAACACCCACACTGCAACGGGCCCTGAGCAGCCCCTCTCCGGGCCAGGCGCCCTCACCCGGTGACAGCGGGACTGGCGAAGGACCGGAGGGCCTCTCCCAGGGCTCCCTTCCGCTCGCCCGGCGCCTGTGGCCAGGCGGTCGGGTGTCAGCAGAGCTCAGGGCAGCCGCCGGCCTAAGAGCCACCTTGTCCTGGCGAGAGGCATCTGTCTCTGGACAGTGCAGGGGACTCGGCTGCTGCCACAGGCTCCGTGGCTGGGGGTGGGCTCTCTGGACAGTAGAGGGGACCCTAGCGTTCGGGCACAAGCGCACCGACTCGCTGCTCGTGCCAGTCTCTGCTCTGCCCTCAGCAGCTCCCTGGACCTGCTGCTTTCACGCAGCCACTGCACTCCGGGAAGCACCTCGGCCAGGCAGCCAGAGCTGCGGCGTAAAGCGCTTTCACCCCAGGACAGCGTACGTAGGATGCGGCCACGCAGGGCGGTGCCAAAATCGAGCCCAGACCTTCCGGAGAGCAGTGGTGGGGCCTGTGGACCCTATTAAGTGAGGGCAAGCTCATGAAACCCTTCAGGGCACATTACCAAGGAAACCGAAACCATTAACTCACTCCATGACTCAGCGTTGTTCTAGCAGGAAGGGCAATCTACCACCACGCTGATTGAACAGCCCAACCGTTTTCTGTGTGACCGGGGGTGTTAGTTACCGGCCCCGTGCCTCAGTTTCCCCACTTGCAAAATGGGGGTAATACAGCACAGTCACTTTGTAGGGATGCTGTGAGGGTTGACGGCTAATTCGGTTACATGGAAACTTTTGTTGCTGTGTAAGCCTCGCCCTGGGGGAGGTGCACCTGGGAGGTGTGCACACAGGAAGTCTGAATGGCTTCATCTAACTAGTGAAGCTTGTAGGTGAACTCGTGGTGAGAAAATTACTGGACTTAACACTAGCTTCTTCTAAAACTTCAAATTTTGAGACAGTGGAAATAATTCTCGCTCTATTGCAACTTTGATGTAGAGCTCACTGCGAATTTCTGAGCTGCTCTGGCTTGAGTTTAGCATTTCATGGTGGACAAGTAGGTCGCTGGGAAATTCTTGGACAAGCAACTTGATTTCAAGAAGACATTCCCTTTTCTGAAAATGGCAGAGCTGACCATTCGTCTCACCAGCCAGTCCCACACAGAAAGGATGACTCCAGACACCAGCCGTAGACCGGCCTCTGGCCTCAGTAAACGGCCGACACTTCCTCGCCAGGGCTCCGAGACTGCCGGCTGAGCTCCCGGAGCCCATCGCCGAGACGCTGGGGACACCCAAAGGCGCTTGTGAAAACTGCAGGCAGCTGCGACTCAGCGAGCACACCCAGGAGCTTGTTTGAAACGCAGCCTCAGCCCCCACACCGACCCAGTCAAAATCTGCTGAACTTGAACAGTCAGCTTCCTAAGAGAAAACGGGCACCCAACTCCTCCACGGTCATCCGAGGGGGCCTTACCTTTGCAGCAGACATTCCCCCCACCCAGCGGAGGCACTCGGCAAACGCCCCGGCCTTGAAATCAACCTGTGGGTCAAAATCAAGTCTGTCT
>PVKM010046361.1:0-11723 GCA_004027735.1 Carollia perspicillata
CTTTGACATTGACCCCACCCAGGTCAACTCCATGATCAAGTCTGATGGAGGGAAGAAGGTATATGTTCCACTAGCTCCTGATGCTTTGGATGTTGCCCACAAAATTGAGATGAACTAAATTGAGTCCAGCTGGCTAATTCTAAATATAAATTCTTTTCATCATAAAAAGGGGGGGGGAGACAAAAATAAATGAACAGAGAGGGGGCACAACCCCACAGCTAGTACCGCATCATGCTGGAGTGAAAGACCGAGAGCCCCCAGCTCTGAAGCAGAGGAAGTGCTTTCACCAGAAGTCTGTCTGCTCCTCGCAATTCTCTCGGAATGAATACTTTATCTTTTTCTTCCTTTGTGTCAAAAAGGGGTACAGAGGAGGACTTCACCTGTTAGAGCTGCTGGAGTTAATTATGAGCCCTTCGGAGCCGTAAGAGCTTGGCTGTGCTCAGAGGATGAGAAACCATCGACGCCTTTTGTCGGTCGTCTTTGTCTACAATTTTTAAACATTACTTTAGCTACTTAAGTTTTATCTCAAATAATTCACAACAAACTGCAATATTTACAGTTAGCCATTCATATTTTAAATGCGGACTTCATCATTTTTTAAAAAATTTCTCTCCGTTATCATCAGACATACCTGTCTACAATGGTTAGAGAGTAAATTAATTTTTTTCCCTAGCCCAGGCTGGGAATAAAACTTGCAACCTTTTACAGTGAGGGGTAGGCTACAGTAGACTGGGCAGACTGCCGATTTGAAATAAGAGGACAGGGGAATCCCCCTGCCCCACTTGGACACGGCCCCTGCCAGACTCTGAGCGTGGATAGGGCCGCACTCTGAGAGGCAGCTGCTGTGTTACTACGGGTGTGCATCGCACATGGTACGGAAACAGTATCGTCACGCTGTTGCTGCATTGGGACGTTCGCTATGTAACGAGACACGATGAAACCATCCACACTCTTTCTTCTCCTTCTTTCCTTCAACTGCACTGACCTCAGATTTGCCTTTAGGCAAATGCCAATCTCTCTTTTTAAAAAAAGTATTTTATTGTTGTTCAATTACAGTTGTCTGCGTTTATTCCCCACAGCTCCCTCCCCACCCCAGTGCCAATGTCAGTCTTACCAAATTATATATTAAGGAAACATAATTCCAGTTGAAATGTCTTTTCATTTGTTTTTAAGCAAGAAATATATAGCTTAGTTAGTGTTAAAAAAACATACGTTTTAGGCGATTAAACCAAATACATGGTGAATTGGATTTTATATTCATGACCTCATAGCATTTCTCACGTTTGAATTGATAACCCTTTTCCTCTTTCTGCTCATCTTCATCTGTCTTGGACTTAGGTATCCGAGGTGTTGATGTGCCATAGCATGAGGTGAAACAACCAAATATTAGTTGACAGAGATTTTTCCAGTGAAGAGAGAATTTGTTGTTGTGACACCAGGGATGAAATGGTAGCAGTTATACAACCTGCCTTCCCCAGGGCTGTGGTTGGAAGGCAGAAAGATAAGAAGACAAAGCTGGGATGGGAGGACAAGCACAGCAGCTCGAACGACTTGCTCACCGTTGGGTAGTTCCTCCTTTTCTGCACCACACCTCTCTGCAGGCGTCGCGTACTTTCTCCAGCCACTGAATTGGAACTCTTGGACATTTGACATGCTTTGGCTAATGAGGTGGGAAAGGACGTGACATTGGCTCTGTCGGAGCAACTGGCCTGAATGTGCCTTTGTAGTCTGTTGATCTTCCTGCTCCTACCTTCCGGTAGAAAAAGGACACAGATAGTCAGCACTCCTCCACATCGAGTTCCAGAATGGTCAGACATGTAGCGATTAGTCCAAAAATCCAGGGAAGACCAGGAGAAGCTTTAGTGCCACCCATATCGTTTATGTACTGTGAGCAAAGAAAATAATCTGCATTTGTAAGCCACGGAGCTATTGGTGATTTCTGTGACTGTAGCAAAAAAAAAAAAAAGACTAAAATAGCAAGTTCTTGTATTTCCTTGAATATTTTAAATAGAGTACATACTGCTTCCAACCTTAAAAGGTAAATCATAGGTACATCATGAAATTAAATGTAGAAGTGAGAATTCGGAGTAATGGCTTGTTTGAGTACCGATAAACAATCACTACAATTAAAGTGAAATTATTAAAGATTTCTATCTTTTCATTGGCTCACAATCCTTGTACATAATTTTGAGGAAATCGTAATAGCCTTACTTCGACATCTATTCCATTTTATTGCAGCTAATGATGTGGCATATTTATATAGCCTCACGGGGGTTTGTATAATAACCCTAACACAGCTATGATAATAATCTGCCCCCTGATTTTGGCAACAATAGCTTATAGTCAAGCCATGTGCTACACGATGGACTAGAACAAACAGTAAATTGGAAGCAGGAAGCAGGAGAAAGTTGAATACTTCAAGCTGAAGAGTACTCAAGCAGTATTAGCTGAACTGTTTTGCTGTTGGTTCCTTGCTTATGATGTTAAGAAGCGCCGTGACAGCCACAAATAGTGTTGTATTAGTTCAGGACAGAAGGAAAACTGCGTAGGACACAGGAACAGATTCTGGGACAAAAGTCAGGCAATGCGATTTCTAATGCTGTCTCTTACAAGTTTGTGTCTCTGATTATGAACAGGTCCCCTTTCCCAGAATATTTTCTTTTGAAATATTACAAATGAACGAAACTGGTAAAATGTGAATAATCAGTACAAAAAACTGTCACTCTGTACTGCGACTTCGCCTCTGCCCCCGTTAATTTAACTGCTTTGCACAATTACTGTAAACTTCACAACAAAAGTAAAATCACAGAGAAAAGTGGTTACTGCCTAGCACATAAAATGTAAAAAGAGCATGGATTTTTAGCATTGGGGTACTTTTTTAAGGAAATGAATCTCTCATCTGATTCTCCACACACATCTTCCACACCAACAGAGGAAGACATCTTATGCTTCCTACTTGTATGCGCTCCCACCGAAGATTTGATTTCACGTTCTCTCAGGTGCTCGGGGCGTTTCGGAGGGTCTCATTCCCTGAGGTCTGGGCCCCGTGTCATCTCCTACAAGTGAGGAGGAGAAAGCAGGCAGCAACAGGAGCTGCACTTCCTGGAGGCGCGGCTGATACAGGAGGAAGAGAATAGATGGCGTTCAGGTGCCATCTTTTGATGCTCTGCTAGACAGTAGGGGGCGCCCCTCTGATGCTTGGTGGCCTGCCTGTGGGGACAATTCCCTGCACTCAGTGCAGAGGAGGAACTCCTGGAATCTTGTAAGCAGAGCAGAGCTCCGGGACTTCACTAGGTGTGACACCCTGAGAAAATCAGAGATGAGGGTGTTTCAGAGGCTGTTTATCACGGGCAAAGGGACGACGACAGCAGAAGAAAAGAAAAAGAAAAAGAACCCACCCCTCCCCAAACCCGAGACAACCACAAGTGATCATTTTTTATTACATTTTACCTCTGGTTACAGTATCATTGTATATAAATAACATTAGAATGCATTTTTTCATGATGCAGCTGTTATCTTTATTTTGTAATTTATTTACTTTATATGGAACGCTGCAAGCAAGTTCATCCATGGTTTCCGCATAGCCATTATAAACTTCCAAATAATATTATAGCTTTTCCTTACTTTTATTCCACACCCCCCTTTCTTCTCCATAACCCCTCACCAAACCTGCCACTCACAGATTTCGGAGAATGAGTCAGAAAATAAAAAAATAATGAAGGTTAAACATTTTTATTCCTAGGTAATAAAATATTGATATCATATATTTTTTTTGCAAGGCTTCTGCTAGAAATTGTGAATATATAATCTTTCTCACTTCAAACCTCCTTTTCTAGTTTGAGAAAGTCCAGGCAGAAGCCAGGTCGGTCCATCAGCTACCCATCATAGAATTCAGGGGTACATGTTAGTGAGTCCGACGATATAGGATTCATATCAGTGCCACCTTCGGTCCCTTACAGGACGCAGTATTTCATCACACATCACGAAACTAACACACACATATCTGTTAGGCATGTTGTAAAAATAATAATGGTGCAAAAATAGTAAAAAGCACATACATTTAAAAATAATGCAGATAGGCTGGGCTCCAGGAGCACCACCGTCTTCTGGAACGTCTCCCGAAAGACCCCCCTGGGGCCCTTCTTGAGAGGGCGGCCTCTTTGCAGACACACGTCCACGGCCGTTCGCTTGCTCTGTTTCTGTCTGTTTCAACGCCACTTCGCTTACGAGCAGACACTGCACCCTGGACATCTCTCTCTCTCTCTCTCTCTCAATAAAACCTTTCCGTGTTCCGGGGCCCATGTTTTCACGCTAGTCGAGGAGCACACGCTTCTGCTAAGCCCTTCGGGGAGGGTTTCTGCAGGGGCGCTTCTTCTTCCTCCCTGCAGTCACATTTTCTCTCGCCTCCTCTTCAGCGGCGTGCTCTTGTTCCAGCCCCACCAGCCCCTCGGGAACCACCTCTAGGAGCACCGCAGTGCCATCGTCCCGTGAGGTTACGATGGCCACGGCGTCAGTAGGTAATAGACGAGGTTCGGCTCCATTACAACCTAAAGGACCGTCATAGACGCAGTCTGTCATTGCCTAAAATGTCATCATGCTGCACATAACCGCATATGACTGGCCTGAGCACTGCAGAAAGCCTAGGACTTCAGCTCCTGTCCCTTGCCATCTCGGTATCAGTCATGATCCTCCACCGTCGCAACAAGGAAAGGACACCTAAGTTTCCCAGCATTGCCACAGGGGGCGTGTCCATCCCCGTGGAGAACTACGGCACTAGCTACCCATAAAATCTAGGGGATTCAGCATTTTTAATGAACAGAACATGGCAACTACTGATGTAGCGGAAGCGAAATATCTACAGACAGGGAAAGCCCTATTGGCATGCTGAACATTAGACCTCTTTCCTCTGGCCAATTTTTTATTTTAGGGTTGCCATGGGAATAAGACTAGAGAAGATATTTTAAGGTTTACAAAAACTACGCGTAGGCTTTCCTCTCTGAGATGGATTTGTGCTGCACATTGTTCCATACCCATGGTTTGTTACCTAGAGTGCAGGCAAACACATACCCCGAGCTTGGTCAAGCCCAGTCCTGTCTGTCTGCTCTGCATTTTCTGGGACGCAAAGTCGCCCCGGTTGGTGGCTGGGTGCCTGCCGCTTCCGGCAAGACCTGGGCCTTCTGCTCGCTGGGACCTGGGACACCGGCTCCATGACTTCTGGGAAACTGGATCCATTCCAAATAGCAATGGTAGGGACTAAAAGAAAAGAACAGGTACGATTTTAGCTTCCTTCTTTGTCCATAAAAATTGCTGAAGGAAAATACACAGATAAAAGTTATACAAACGAAGACTGAAAGAGGAAGAAAATGACATTCACACCCTAGAAATAGCAGAATACTGGCAGGAAAATGACAAAAAGAAGGCTGAACATGAAGCTAGGAACCCGTTACAACTCGGGGATGGCACAGTAGCCAGCACCAAAAACCCGAGTCTCTGGTGACTCGTGCTGCACCAGGCCTGGACACCGGACCCCTGAGCTTGTCCTTGAGAGCCTTAAACCTTACCAATCTAAGCTTTTATTTGACCTTTTATTTACTTTTTCACCCATGGCAAAAATCTACTTCCGATTAGTGTAGAATTTCACACCAGCACAAAGGTTATTATACATGACTGTATTCTACATAAGGATACTGCACTTAATAATAAAAATTAGCGGCATTAACTCAGGACGTATCAAGGACCGAAACAGTGTAAGTTGACAAAATGACAATCTTTACTGCAGAGTAGGTAAGAATTCGATCGAAGTTTCCATCATGGGACCACGGTGCTGCGGCCTGAGGGCGGGCTGCTCCTGCTCCGTTTTGGCAAAACCCTAGCACTGGTGAGTTTGCCCACAGAGATGGAGGGAGCATGTCTGTCCAGGGTGGTGTTCCATGGCCTGAATTCTGCTGTTTTAGGGCTGCCCACGCCCCAGATGAAAACAGCAGTGATCGCTTGTGCACAGCGGTGTCAGTAACGGGACAGAGTCCCGGGGGTTCTTGCCCACCCCTGTGAGAGGGCCAGCCTGGCAGCGGCCATGTCACAGCAGGAGAACTGACTGCTGAGAGGGTCACTGCAGCTCGCTGCTGCCCTAGGAACAAAGCGACTTTCCTGATTAAGACAGATCCTTATTCTTAATTGAAATATTGATGACGATGCAATCTCGGAACACAGCTGACAAGTAATGAGTTAATAGTTCCCTTCTCTGCTTTTACTTTGCACAGAGTAAAAATAATTCATCCTGCATACTTATTCCTCTACGCTGATGCAAAGGACTGTATAAACGTGTTTTTCTTGAATAAAAAAATTAACTTCAGGGATGCTCTGTCGACAGAGAGCGGTTTACTGAACCTTACCCGTCCAAGTGGATCCAAGGACAGCATTAGAATGGACGAGTTGTGCACTTTCTCCTAATAATACACAGACACCCGTGTATTCTCAGCTGCCAAAATGTTTGCAGCGTGTCCCACTTTAACAGCGCAGCTATATTATTAAGGTCATGATAAAATAAATTTAATTGGTTTAAATGGCCCACTTGCTCTCTGTATCTCTTAGTATAGGCGCTGAACAGGTCTTTTTCTGTGTCATTTGAGTTTAATTTTAAGATTCAATTTCCATAAAGGCTGGCCATTCTGCCCTTTGTCAAGCTCTCCGGCCGAAAGGTTGGCTGCTTCATTTCCATTAATAACACGAGCGTGCTTCTCAAGTTTAAGTAGATTATCGTAAGGGCAAAAAGTGAATATAGATGCGAACGGGAGTTTTTCCAGTAGCTGGATTTGCAGCTCGGACAGATTGCTTGCTCAACAGATATGAGTATTTTAGTGTTATTTCCCTTTGACATCAATGTTTTCATTGTTTTAAATTACGGAAAATGTACAATTAGTAGTGATTTTCCAATCTGAGCTCTAATCAAATTATTTAATCAAGCAGAATCTAACATCAGAATAATCAACACGAGTAGCTTTCCAAGTGTATTCTTATTTTATTGTTATGTTAATATATAGTATATATTTACATTTTATGTTTATCAGTAGGAATAGCCACGTTGAGTTGTATCTTGTAACAATAAAATCTAATTTATAGAAAAACTGAAAATGCGAGGCGTCTCCACATAGGGGATAATTTCATAAAATGAGTTCTTAATTGTTTCCTCCCCACAAATAGGTCATCTCATGCCACTAGCCTGTTTCTAAGTACTTATCATAAATGATATTTTAAATGAATAAGAAGTACACTATTTATATTATATTCATAACACTTCCTTCACCCATCGTACTGCACACGGGCCCTCGGCTGAGGTCCGTGATGATTAAGTTCACACTTGTCTCGTGACAGTGACCTGGTTCCGCACGGGGCACCATGTCTGCGGACCAGGAGCTGCCCTTGTGTTTGGGGTGGGCGCTGGCGTCCTGAAGGCTTTCTTCCATCGCAGCTGGAGTTCTCGTTCCAGGTCCAACAGCCCCTCAGGGACCCCCTCTAGGAGCTCCTCAGTGCCGTTTCCCCCTGCCGCTGTCGCTCACCCGCACCGCAGGCAGGGTCTCTCTCGCTGCTGCGCACCAGCCCTTCCTGGGTAGACGAGTGTTGTCACTTGATACAAAGCTTATGGTGGGGACCGGGGTATTCTCTGTTGTCGTCACACAGCTATGGTCTTAGGTGGAGCCTAGTGACAACGTATGACTGTTTGGCCTTGGGCCTGAGATTCCTGCCCCTCACGGGGACAAAAGACCCCCCGCTGGGTGTCCCCGTAGAACCATTTACCCCAAATCCTTTGCGCTTCCTCTCCCAGGGGAGGCATTGCACTTCCTTCCTTTCTCTGAGCTTGAACAGAAAGGTGACTCGATCCAGGACCGTGGAGGGTCCGTGGAGGGCTGCCGACCCGTCCTGAAGAAGCAGGCGAGCTTCGTGCATACGCATCTCCTGGAGTCAACGACTCCACTTCCTTCTCTGAAAGTGGTTCTGAAAGACAGAGAATTCGCAGCTTCTGTCTTCACAGCTTCAGATTTTTACTTCTTAGGAAACAAGGTCACGGGTATACACTGGGGCTTTGTTCCCAGTGTCTGGCAATCACCAGTCCCCTGTGAGTATTTGTGCCGCCGAGGCAGCCCTCTGTGGGCCTCTGAACTCCCCAGTCTCCCCACAGCCACGCAGTGGCGACCTGCAGGGAAGCGCCCTGTGAGCATCTGGGCCCCTGGACTTGTACTTGGGACCCCAGGTTTTGCAAACTCACATGACAGCTCGGCCTTGACTTCACCACCTCATTGCAACTGCAGCTGGCTCCGTCCGCTTCACTCTGGATGCTGCCTCCCCTGCTTTGGCAAAATGGAAAGGTGGAGTCGGGGTGTTCATCCCATGACGTCAGCTCTCTGATGTGCTCTGTTAAGTTTTGATTTTGTAGGTTATGCGTTTGCTTGTTCTTTTCCCTCAGGTTGGAAGCAACAACATTTATAGGGTTCTCTGCCTTATATGAGAGGGAACTGCTGCCCCCCAAAAACCCTTAGAATTATCCTCTGGAGAGTGGGACCCTTGTAGTACAGGCTTCCCCCCTCTAGGTTAATGTTCTAGGAACCCATCTGGAGCAGTGTGCCAGCTGGCATTGTTGTGAGAGGCTGCATTCAGCTTCAGTGAATTTTTTTAAGACTTTCAACACATTTACCTATTTCATGATGACTGATTTATGAGTGCACCTGTCCACCCCGCGATGAGTGTTTAGCAATTTTTGACCCAAAACGGCATGACCCCCGTGCCTCACTCTCCTTGTCCACCTGATCTCACCCAGATCTCCCCGCTTTTTTGTTTCCCTGGATGAAAAATATCCTCAAAGGGAAACATTGTGCAGATGTGGAAGAGGTGGAAAATACTGCAGAAGCATTGGAAGGCATTCTTTTACAGTGATGTCACTTCGTGTTGTTTTCTTCATGTTTCTTCTACTTGGAGGAGGTTGAGCTTGCTGAATCCGTCAGTGTGATAGGCAGCATAATGGGCTCCCAAAGATGCCCAAGTCCAAAGCTACAGCAGTTAGTGATACATTGTGTTACATGGCAAAGGGAGTTACCGGTCGAGGTGGAGTTATGTTGCTGATAATCTGCCCTTCAAATAGGAAGACACTGTAGATCCCCCAGAAGGACCTAATGTGAAGTTTGAATTATTAAGTACAAAGTGGATACAGGCCTTGAGAATTCCCTGAGATTTCATGTGAAGCAATAGCTTTTTATTTGTTTAAATTGTATTTACTATAAAGCGCAGCATAGGGAATATAGTTAATCATGTTGTAGTAACTATTTGTGGTGGCAGGTGGGCCCTGGACTTACGGGGATAATAATCTCAAAAGATATGCAAGCATCTAATCATTACTTTGTATACCTGAAACTAGCATAATATGGTATAAGATTAAAAACAATTCTATTTACTGAACAAACACATTTTAGTTTTATGGAGGTCTAAAATACAGTGTTATAGTCGACTCTTTTATTAGGTTAACACAGAACTTAGCACTATTATTTTCTTCAACTCATAAGAAATATGTTCCATAACTGTGTTGTCAAGTCATATGGTAAAAATGAATGTTTCCAATTGAGTGAGCACTGTGTTATTAGAAGTATGATTTCCTAGGAAAATGATAACAGTGATAAGTGAACCTTGCTGCAAAATATGAAGGCAAGGTTTTAGATGCTGTTTCTGCAACCAACAAGATGAAAAGTGGAATTAATTAGGTTGGTGCAGAGACTGTTTCTAGTTAAGTTTAAATATATGTGGTTCTCAACTCAAAGTAGCTCACAAAAAGCAGTTTCTTAGGGCAACTCAAGAGGAATGTTTTCCTACGGCCTCCATTTGGTTCTTTGACAGATGTGTGTTGAATAACCACCATCAGTTATCTGACAACTATTTGCTGAGTGTGTACTGCTGCGGCGGGAAGCAAGGCCACGGACAGCAGGTGCGTATACGGTGATGATGATGCACTTCAAGCTTTCAGACCCCAGAGTGTGCCACTGAGTGTGAAGTATACAAATAAACGTGAAAGGATCCGGGTACAAGTGCTGGGAAGTGCAATGGGACAACGTAACGGGTAGGGGGGGCCAGAGAAGCAAATTGCTGTTTATATCAGCTGGTGAGGACAAGATTTTCTAAGTGACTATTGGTCGCAGGGTTAGAAGACGAACAGGAATGTATGTTAAGGAAATATTTAGGATCGAGTATCCCCAAAGAAGTAACAGAAAGTGCAGATAGGCTACAGTATCCTAGATGGAGGGTAAACCTTAGCAACTTGAGGGGGAAATGTGACCAGGTGTCACGTTCGTGGAAAGGACCACTTCTGTGACTCCGTGGGTTCCCAGGAGCGCGGCACTGTTCAGGAGAGGCGGCGGGCTGGGAGGATGTGAGCGGAGCGGGGCCTGAGGGCAGGACCCAGACCAGAACAGTCGCCTGCTTGGTCAACAAGCTTGGGGAGTCGAACGCGTCAGTGAGTGAGAACAGTCCCCGAAATTCAGGCTTCTCACGCAATGTTCAGACGTCGGTCCTGATGTGTGAAATAAGGTGGCCTAGTAATTAAGCCGCTGGATGCCATTCCAGGCTACACCGCAAAATACTGCCCTGGTTGTATCCAAATACCAGTGTACGTTTGCAGAAATCTCAGTCCAGGACCTTCACAGCATAGCGAGATGCCCTGCACAGGGAACGATCCCGCAGCTGGGTACAGTGAATCCTAACGTATTGTTAAGTAGCACATTGATACCTATTCGAATTGAGCTTTGTGCACATCTATACAAGTACTTACTCTCCTGTAAGGGGGATCTTCCCGTCTCTTTAACCCTCCGAGTGCTTTCAGTGCCTCGTGTTCAGAACATGCATGAAAATACCTCACGGAAATGTGGAGGGGTTTCCCTCTGGCTGTATTTATCAAGTTCACACCAGTCCGGCACAACCTGAACAGAGCAGAAGTAATTGCCTCTGTAATGAGTAAGGAGCGAACTAAATGCCCTGTGATTAAAGGGTTTCCTCGGGATGTCAACCTTTATGAAGCAGGGGCTTGCCATATTTTTTCCTGGCAAAACTTTTTGATGACGGCTTCTAGTCTTTTTTTAAATCTAGATTAAGATTTTGGATTTGCAATTTATGTTTCTATATTTAGTATCCAGCACACTTAGGAAGTTAAAATAAACATTACATACTAAGTTATCCTCTGTATGATTCTCTACATATTATTCAATTATTTTAACTAAATTTTTTCTTTTCAACATATAACACTTGATAGCATATAATGGTAATAATTTGGATATTTTCTAATATTAGAATACCTGAATTCTATCCCCTGCTCAACATCAGTGGCTGCTAAGTCCATCGCCATGTCCGAATATTGAAAACAGTGGGCGTTCTGATCGCAAGGAGGTCGATCTAGGGGTGAGGACCACGTACTTTCCACGGGTGCCCTCTGCCAACGCCTCTCCCTGTCCCTGCTCTCCGGACAGATGTTTTCTTGCTCATTTTGTGTCGTGATGTCTGTTCTCCACAATCTCTGTCTGTCGCTGGATAATCAACTGTGGGCAATCTCGGCCTTCTTGCCTTTTTTTCTTAGAGGGTGTTTCAGAGAGGGTCCGGCTGCCGGCTTTACCTGGACTGCCCTTTCGTGTGAAGTTGCTCCACGTTTGGTGATGTCAGCCCGACTCTGTGCAAAGCAAGACCCACTGATTCCC
>PVKM010046362.1:0-11717 GCA_004027735.1 Carollia perspicillata
TGAGAGGTAAAGAACGGACTCCAGAACTTGCCATATTATCGTATCCCCGCACTAAACAAATGAGCCTAGAAGTAAGTTTCTGGATTCTGAACCACTCTTCCGGGGCAGTATTTTGAGATGTAAGGAAGAGAATCCTTTGCGACATCCTACCTCCGCCACATAAACTCTCACTGTGGCTTTGAGTGAGTAACTTAACCTTTCTAATAGCTTCTATTCCTTCACTTGAAAAATGGGGGGGAGGGTCGCAGTAGTATCTCAGCATTCCAAATCACTCCCCAGCTCGGTTTGCTTAAAACAACGGTAGTTATCTCTGTGGGTCAGGAATTTGGGGGTTGCTTGGGGTCTCTCATGAGGTTGCAGTCAGGTGTCAGCTGGGGCCCGAAGTCATCTGAAAGGGTGACTGGGGCCGAGGGTCCCTCTGCCAATACGGCTGACTCACGTGGCAGGCAGGTTGGTCCCTCTCCCTGGGGACCTCTCCAGTGTTGCTTGAGTGTGTTCACAAAAAGGCAGCTGGCATCACGCAGAGCAAGGAATCCGAAAGACCAAGGTGGAAACCACAGTGGCTTTATGACAGGTCTTGGAAGTCACACACCACCACCACTGCCGTATGCTATAGGTCACCCAGGGTGGCCCCTCATTCAGTGTGGGAAGGGACCACGGAGGGGCCATTTTGGAGGTTTCCACAACAGTATCTGCACTGCGGGTTGCGGGATGGACTAAATGAAACAACCCATATTAAACCTGGTACACACTAAGCACTGAATTAATCATAGCTCTTATTACAAAGAGTCCAACGTGCTAAGTGCCAGCCTATACTAAGGGTGGTGCTGACTCTAAAGTTGGCCCTGAGTTTTACTTTATTGGGCTTTAGCAAGAAGCTACCTTGTGAAATGCTCGAGCCCACATTAGAGCCTAGCGGGGGGGACCCAGCAAGTCACAGAGCTCAGGAGAGACAGCAGCAACGACCCACTGGAGAAAGCAGATGACGTCTGGGGGTTAGGACTCTGAGGCCGACAGCAGCTCCCCCAACCTGGGTAGCACCTGGGGCACTTTGTTACTGCCTCCTAACCAGCAACAGCAACAACAAATATTTCTCTATCGCTCCTCTTATCTGGCAGGTGTTACTACTTAAATAGTGTCGTGTTTTCCAAACCTGTATTCTGGGAAACATTACTGCAAAAGAGTATTAGTAGGTGGGTCTCAAAAGAAGCTTTATGGTCCAATACATTTGAAAGGTTGCCCATTAGATTCTTTCAGGAGACCCCCAGTACACCTTTAGAATGACGTTAAAGACTCTAGGACACCCTATGGTTAAACAGTATCAAAATAAAAGGGAAGAACAATCTTGTTTAGCTTGGACCCAGCCGTTTTGCAAACTTGTCGGAGCACAACACTTGCTTCCTTCCCCCGCCCCCCACCCCCAATCTGGAAGCATTGCCTACTTCCTAGAGGCATGATCACGGATAAGCCACTCAAACTTTTTGGAGCCTTAGCCGTCTCATCAGTATAATGTGGATAACACACACTTCATATGGCTGTTGAGAAAACTAAATAATAAAGGCACTTCACTTGGTATTTGGGTCACCATAAGAGCTTGGTCTCAGCAGTAAGAGCTTGACCCCTTGGGTTCCGATCCCAGCTGCACCGTGAAGAGTTATTTGACCTCGACCAAGTTCTTTTAGCTCTTCTCAAGTGTTCTTGTCTGTGAAACAAGGAGAATACTTGCACCCATCTCCTAGCTTTAACATGGGGATAAAATAAAAGGACACGTGTGAACTGTGAGCCACATGCTTGGCACACTGTAAGAGACCGGGAGTTGTCAGGAGTCATCGTGACTGCTGTGGCCAGAGGTCCCAAAGCTGGTAAGTGACATAGTCCTTGAATGAACCTTAGCCCCCCTGCCTCACGGCGCATGTGCTTTCCCCTCTGTGTGACTTACAATCCTCGAAAATGAGATGTGCTCATTTTCAGAGTGACCCTGGGAGAGGATTGTGTCAGCAGTGAGAGAAAAGTGGTGGCAACAATTTCGGAGAGCTTCTCAGAAGTGGTGGGGTTGCGAGAAGATATTTAAAGACAAGGAGGCAGGTGGTGGGGCAGATGGGGCAGCAGGGTTTACGCACGCTGGACAGCCGGGACAACGGCTTGGAAGAGTGAGTGGCAGCGGCTGCAAGACGCCAGCTTTGTCAGAACAAAGCAGCAGGTGAGGGCCACACAGAGTCCAAGCTCCAGGCACCCAGGGAGGGCAGAGGCAGAAAAAAAAAAAAAAAAAAAAACCTTGGCAGGAAGACAGGGGTCCCATTTGCCTTTTTCAATCAATTAGCTCGCCAACAATCGAGGGGCCCTGCAGCAAAGCCCTGCTTCCAAAGCCCGGTTTCCCTCCCTCCCTGCCACTTCCCTCTAGCAAAGGCTGCACCAATAATAATTTATCTTCTAAGATCTTCTCCTCCCTCCTGAAGCCACGAGCAGAGCAGTCATACAGAATTTGTTTTTATTATTGAGCTCCTATTTCTGCTTTTGCCATCACCACAGATCAGTTTGGGTTTTGTCTCTCGGCCAAGTGCTTTTCATATTTTCCAGATCACTCAAAAGTCTGTAAGTGCTGCCCAGAGCAGGTTTAAGGAACAATCAGAGATTTCTTTCTGAATAAGCAGTTATTTGTACTTTGTCTTGCTTTTCTTAGTTACTAAAGAAAAACAGAGACATAAAGAAAGCACTGGTAACACTTAGATTTGAGCAGCGCAAATGTCAATGGTAGTGGCTTTGCAAATAAATAGTTACATTGTCAGGCACATAAGAGTCTCATTGAGGAAATCTGCAGCTCTGACTGCTAGCAGGGTTAACGCTTTCTGCACAATGTAATCAAGGAAGACTGTAAACTTTGCACAGAGTGGCCTCGGATTGGGCCAAAAGTGAATGCCAACCCAGGGTCCCAGGATATGTTTCCAGACCAGTCACAGTGCACTGCAGGGGTGGGGGGAGGGCTGGGGGACAGGGAATGGGACAGAGAGAGGGAGAGGAGACGACAGAAACTGTGGGGAAATGGGAATGGTTCCTTAATTATTTCAGTAATTTGGTGAATCTAGTTACACTGTGTCCCATTCTCTGGGACATCATTCTCTGTTCTCATCATGGTTTTACTGAAAGCCGAGATGGTTTTAAAGGTTTTGGTTCTTTTTTAATTTACTTTTAGAGAGAGGGCAAGGGAGGGAGAAAGAGAGAGAGGAACATCGATGTGAGAGGGAAACATGGATCAGTTGCCTCTAGTACATGTCCCAACTGGGAACCAAACCTGCAGCCTAGGCATGTGCCCTGACCGCAAATTGACTAGTGACCTTTTACTTTGCAGGACAACGCCCAACCAACTGAGCATACCGGTCAGGACCCAAGAGACTTTTTAAAATGAGGTGTAAAATGCAGTTTACCACTTTGCAATATTTTTCTTGTAGAAGGTGTTATTGTAAGGAAAATAGAATCTGTTTTAGCAGAAATTTAAGTGACTAATTACCTAAGACCCCACCATCCCCTTCCTGGAGCCCTGGCAGATGGCGATGTGGGCAAAGCTCGTGTGCCATGCCTCACGGTTTGGGGCTGCCAGATTTAGCAAATAAAAACGCAGGCTGCCCAATTAAATTTGAATGTCAGGTAGACTACCAATAATTTTTATAAGTGTGAATATTGTACAGGGCATACTAAAATGCAGTTTGTTGTGTATCTGATTTCACCTGGTATCCTGTATTTCATTTGACCACACTGTTCCAACTGACTACAGGTTTCTTTCTACGCCCTCAATTCTATCCTTCGTTATATGTTTCTATCTGCACACTTATACAACATAGTCCTGATTACTGTGGCTTCGTAACATGTTTTGAAATGGGAAAGTCTGAGTCTTCCAACTTTGTGTTTCTTCTTGACATTGTTTTGGCTGTTCTGGACTTCTTCTATTTTCACATGAATTTTAGGACCAGGTTATCAATTTCTGCCAGAAAGCCAGCTGTGGTTTTGATAGAAATTGCTTTCAATCTGTAGACCAGTTTGGAGAGAATTGACTTCTCAACTGTACTGTCTCCAATTCATGAACATAGGATGTCATTCCATTTATTTAGGTCTTGGTTTATTCATTTTAATGATGCCTTTTCGTTTTTAGTTTATAAGCCTTGTACTTCTTTTCTTCATCTGATAACTATTTTATTCTTTTAACGCAATCCTAAGTAAAACTGTGTTATTAATTTCATTTTCAGATTGTTTGTTGCTAGTAGATAGAGGTAAAATTGATTTTGGCATATTGGTTGCTATAATATTTTAAAGCGTATTTGAAAAAATGCTGTTCTCATGAGATATAATTCACATGCTAATTGCCTGCTACAGGACGTGAACTTTTCTGGGAATTTCATTAGCCTGGCTCTTTGGGAAAGAGCCACTGGCATTGGCTAAGGGACCATAAACACATAACCTGTCGGACTGTGGGCTCCAGTAACCCGTGGAAGTGGGGAGAAGAAAGAGCCCCACAGGCCAATGTGCTGTCCTTCAGGATTGTAACTGCCAGTTCCTCTCACTCGACTTCAAATTCTGGGAGCAGTCACAGGGTCTGGTGCACCGCCAGCTCTCTAAAGCCGGTCGGGTGCCTGCTCCCAGGGTGCTGCCTGGCTGTCTGACTAAATGGAGGGAAAGAAATGAAGCCACTCAGAGAAGCAGAGCTCAGCGGGTGTTGTTCTCTTCCTTAGGGGCCTGGCACGAAAGGCCATTCTCTAGGGCTGTGATAGCACTGTCTGCCATCTCGGTGACATGCTATTTTTATTGCAGTCACTTTATGCAATGTTTTAAAAATACGAGTATGTGGGGCAGCAAGTTGTCCTTTATTATTCTTGTTCAAGATTCTCTTGACAATTTTTGCATTTTTATTTTTCTTATCGTTTTTATTACTGGGTCATTTAGTGGGATTTTGATGGAATTCAATAACGTTTTTCTATTAATTTTGGAAAGGATTTTATTTTCATAATTTTTTTCCTATGCCAAGATTTTGGTACGTCTCTCCATTTATTCAAGACATGCTTTGTTTTCTTCAATAAAATTTTACAGCTTTATTCACATAAATTCTAACTTCCCTTGTTAAATTTGTTCATGACACCATCTTTAAAAGATTTATTTTGTAATTTTTATATATATTTCATTGTTAATGTAAAGAGAAGGTACTGAATTTATAAAAATATCCTATGCTCAGTTGCTGTACCAATTCTTATATTGGTTTTTTATTGAGTCATTTGGGGTTTCTAGACATGGAAGTGTAGTATATGAGGTCTGGCCAGAAGGTATCCAGCCATATAACATGAAAATAAGAGACATTTATTGAAGAAGATACAAGATACAAGCAACATTGTACACAGGACAATGACACCTCAGTTTCCTTCAAAGTAGGCACCTTGGGACCTCACACAGTTCTCCCAGTCACCATAGCTGCCCCATTATATTTTCCTGAATCTCATCAACGGTATGAAATCTCTTTCCTTTCAAAGATGATTTTAGTTTGGGGAAAAGCCAGAAGTCACTGGGCACCAAATCTGGGCTGTAGTGAGCCTGAGTCATCTGTGGGATTTGATGTTTTGCCAAAAAAGTCTGCACGAGATGTGATGCGTGAGCATGCACATTTTTGTGATGCAGCTGCCAATCACCAGTTGCCCATAGCCATGGCTTTCTGGACCATCCAGATGGTTTCTACGGAGAAATATCCAAGCTTAGCACAAACTTTGATGCAGATTTGTTGTTCTCCTCAGTCAGTTTGAGTGTGACAGCCACACAGTACACATGGTCACTCAATGGCATCTACTGCCCCCACTGACTAGTACAGTGAGGTCATCACTGTTCACACATGCGCATTCCAGTCCACTCTCCTTGGCTGCCAGGTTACATCAATGTCACGCAAACCATTCTCATTATATTAACAATGGCTGAACTTTTTCCAGACAGACCTCATATATAAACAAAAATAACTTTGCCATTTCTTTTTCAATATTTGAATTTTTCATTTGCTTTTCTAATATTATTACATAATTAGAACCTCCCAAATAATGCTAAATAATAGTGGTGACATTTGTTTATCTGTTATTAAAGTCAAGAGCATTTGCTCTTGAAAATTTTGTAGCCACTATAAACTTTAATGGCAAACAAAAAAGTGAACTATATCCCTTTGGGGTAGCAATAATTACACTTTTGACATTTGATAGTGAGTACTGCTCTGAGAGAGGAGAAAGCTAGGTCTTCACAGGACAGAAACAGGGGCTTGAAGGATTTTTTTCTTCTTTAAATTCCTTAAGAAATGATGGGAGAGAGGATCCAGGAAGAATCTGATATATTCAAGATAGCAGATTAAATTTTAAATATTAGGAACAGCTGGGGAAAGCAAGCGAGCAGAGATCAGAAAGCAGGATTTTCTTGGGCAACAGCCAAAAACACCAGCTGGGAGGTGACCACTATGTCAAAACAGTTTTATGCAGAAGTCAAAGAGGGAATATGAAGCTCTGATAGGAAAGAGCCTTGGAGATTAAGAGAAAGTCTTGACAAGCATCTTTTAGGACAGAGTTTTTCAAACTTCCAAACACGTCTGATCTTCCCATTAGTGTGGTTGAGTTGTTAGCCTAGCATAGTATCTTACATACAATTGATCATTAAAAATTTTTTTTTGCTGAATTAATAAATGAGGACAAAAATAATAACGTCTCAAAAGCCAAAGAAAAAGTGGCAAAATCTAATACCAAAAAGAAAGGACTTTTTAAAATCATTTCAAAGTTAGGATTTTACTGAACTGTAGCACGCATACAGAAATGTACATAAATTATAGAGTTCAATAAGTTGCCACCCCCATCTCACCACCGGCGACAACAAAAATCAGAATATACTAGTTCCCTAGAAGTTCCCCTTGAGCCTCCTCCTAACCACGGCCCCCACGAGAGCCACACAAACAACAAAGGTCAGTTTTAGCCACTTTATCACTTTGTATAAATAAAATCAGACAGTACAAACTTTTTTTGTACCTGACTTCTTTTGCTTTAACATTGTGTTTTTGAGATTCCTCCATGCTCTTGCATGTAGCAATAATTTATTTATTCTCACAGCTGTATAATATTCTACTGTAGGATTATACGATCATTTATTTATTCATTCTATTATTGATGGACATTTATGATGTTTCTTGGTTGGAGCTCTTAGGAATGGTGCTTCTATGAACATTTTGGGACATCTTTGGATGCACATAGCTAAGTTTCTATAGGGTATACATCAAGGAGTGGAATTACTGGGTCACAGGTATTTGTATCTTCAGCTTTAAGAAATATTACTACAGGGTTTTCCTACTCTTCATACTGACACATGTTTCCACTAACAATGTTTAGGAGTTCCTGTTGCTCTACACGGTCACCAACCCTGGGTTGTCTATTACAGCTCGGACATGGTGGTGGCAGAAGTGTGATGGCATCACAGTGTAATTTTAATTTGCATTTTCTTGATGACTGCAAGGTTAAGTGAATATTTGTTGGTTGTAAAATTAAATCGTGTTCACAGTAAAATATCTAACAATGCAAAAGTATGAAAAGTAAAGCCCGTGGTATCAGTTTCCTAGGGCTGCCAAAACATAGCACCACAAACTCAGTAGCTCACAATAGAAATTTATTCTCTCACAGTTCTGGAAGTTAGAAATCCGAAGTCAAGTTGTTAGCAGAGCCGTCCTTCCACCAATGCCTGTGAGGGAACCCTTCCTTCCCTCGCCCTCGTTTCTGGTGCTTTGCCAGCAATCTGTGGCACTGCTCGTCTTGCAGACGCATCGCTCTGACCCTCTGGGTTCATGCGAGTTCCCCCTGTGTTTCTGTCCTCATGGGGCTGTCTTCACGTAAGGACAAAAGTCCTACTGGACTAGGGGCTGACTCTACTTTGCCTTCACCTTAACTAAATCTGCCAACTATCTGCAAATATGGTCATATTCTGAGCTTCTAGGGGTTAGAACTTCAACATGTCTTGTTGAGGGGATGCGGTTCAACCCATAACACATTCCTTTATTCTTCACTCTTAACAATTTGGTATGTATTTTAAAGAAAATTTTCTATGTGTTTATAAATTCATGTGTATGAGATGTGTGTGTCAACATGCACACAAACATACATAATATATAACCACACCATACATGTTATTTGACATATTACTCTTTAAAACACTGTATTGTGATAAAATATATGTAACATCAAATTTATTATTTTAACTGTTTTTAAGTGTACAATTCAGCAGCATTCATTAAGTACACTCACAATGTTATGCAACCATCACCACTGTCTATTTTGGGAACTTTTTCATCATTCCAAATAGAAACTCTGTCCATTAAACATTAACTCCTTATTCTCCCCTTCCCCAGCCCCTAATAATGTCTATTCTATTTTCTGTTGCTATATATTTGACTAGTCTAGATGTCTCATAAAAGTGAAATCATACAATACTTGTCCTCTTCTGTCTGGCTTATTTCACTTAGAGTGATGTTTTCAAGGTTCATCCATGTTGTAGGGTATGTCAGAACTTTGTTCCTTTTTTTAAGGAATAGTTTCATACATTTTTTTAAAGATTATTGATTGATTGATTGATTTTTAGACAGCAGGGAAGGGAGGAGAAAGAGGGAGAGAAACATCAATGTGCGGTTGCCTCTTGTGCACCCCCAACTGAAGACCTGGCCTGCAACCCAGGCATGTGCCCTGACTGAGAATCAACCAGTGACCCTTTGGTTCACAGGCTGGCTCTCAATCCACTGAGCCACACCAGCCAGGACAGAACTTCATTCCTTTTTATGGCTGAATAATATATCCTACATATTTATAGACCACATTTTTGTTTATCTGTTCATCTGTGGATAGACACTTGGGTTGTTTCCACATTTTGGCTACTATGAATAGCGCTGCTATGAACATCGGTATACAAGCATCTGCTTGAGTCCCTGCTTTCAATTCTGACATGTTGTTTTTGCCACTCAGTAATTGTGGACATCTCTTTAAGTCAGTGCAGATATTTACCTCATTCTTTTCTCCAATTACTTTGTATCCCATAGTGTGATGTGAGGATGATACACAATGAAGGTAAACATTCCCTTCCCCGGTCTTTTCCCCCTCACATGGTGAAAATTAAGAGAACTCGAGACTGTATGATGTAAACATGCATTTTCTTAAACTGCAGTTTGTGGAATGCTAGGTTTTCACAGGCATACTCTTCTAGGTTCACCCATTTCCTTGATAAAATAAAATTTAGTGCTTTCGGTTTTGAGATAATTTAAGTACAGTTGTAAGTATTGCTTAGATCACCTGAATTGCCAGCTTCCAACCGACTCTTGTTGACCGTGTCAGTACGCTCATCTCCCACTGTGTATGATTATGATGGTGGTCAGGACAAGGAGGGACACAAACACCGGTGGCAACCCTAATAAGTTCACTCCCATTGCAGAACGAATGACTCTGTGTGCACTGCGGAAATGCAGGTGGTTAAGTACTTTGAGTAGAGGAAAATGCTAGAAGAAAGGGGTCAGCACGGTACTAAGAAGCCAAATAAAATTGAATCTGCAATGGAGTAGTCTGCACTGTTCCCGCAGTGAGTGGGGAAAGGCTGTAATGCTACAGACCATGGAATTTCTATAGGTTTTAATAGTTTCGTTTGAATATAATTTTGAAATTTGCTCTGTGTTCTATCATTGCATATGTAAAAACTATCAGTATAAAGAATTTAAAAGTAGTTTTCTATTTATATATTTTAGAGAGGCATTCTTTGAAAGCTGGTTTAAATCAATGATAAATTTTTATTTCTTATTGCAGAGCTCCAAACATTGCTCAAATCAGAAACACCAACCTAGTGGTTAACTCGATGCAGAATTTCCAGACCAGGGCCACTACAATGGAAAACGGTGCACACAAACAGCCAAACATGCCTTTGGCTGGAGAACATCCGTTTTTCAATGTGAATGTAAATCTATATAAATGCTTTTCTGCTCCAAAGCCAGAATAACTAATTCGTGAAAATGGGCCTGTCAGAAAGACTTGGCCTAGGATCTAGGCTAGTTTTTCTTCTTGACCTGGCTCTACCACATCTAAACCCGACTGTCTTCTCTAAACGGGAGATTGACAATAAAACTTGCATGTTTGCCATCAGCATTGGTTATACTTCACATATTTGAAGCATCTGGGGAATATTAAGGGTGTTCAACGACAGCCACTGATATGACAGGAACATTGGAGCTGCAGATCTGGGGCATGTTCCATGCATTTGACGTCATGCTTAAGCCTTTTCCACACTTGGGAAAATATGCCAAACTGGATAATCCAATAGTACCCATATACTCAAACTAGTATTTACTAAAGCTATTATAGGGTGCAAAAATACAGACAAAACAAAATAAAACTCTTAACATTAGGTTCTAACTAATGGAACTTTTGTCAACTCTTCCTGGTTAGTTCAGTTTTCTTAAAGCAGCTATTTCAGTACTCGATATTGCAAATATTTCTAAAGGCTGTCAGCCCACTTCATGCAGTGTACGTGGTGGATTTGCCTCAGCATTCCTGGTCATGACTAAATAGGCACCGAAACATGAATGTCTGTGGGTGGAGGAGCACCAGGTGTGTATGAAATTGATCAACACCCATATTGACTTCAGATTATAACCTGGAAGCTTATTTTTGTATTTTGTGGAAAATCCTGGCATCTGCTTGCTTTCTTGTAGATGATTTTTTTTTAATTCTAAAGTTGAAATGTAATAAGGGTGGGGATTCTGGTCCCTCTGAGTTTACAAATAGTAATCATATTTAAATAAGTTACATGGCCGAAAACCACATCGGTGCAAAATGATGATAGTCGTGTTTAAGGTTTTGGAATTTTACTATATTTGTAAGTTCCATCCCCTTCTTTGGTAATAAAACACTGAGTAACAAGATTGGGGACGTGCCTCACTGCGTCTTCGCTGAGCACCAAGTCCGTCCCTTTCCCCCACCTCTGCTGCAGGCATTCTGACCCACGTAGGCCTGCGCCTAGTCAGGTCCAGTGGCATCCTAGCTGCTTTCCTTGCTTCCATTCTTGTCCCTTCTGACCCAGTTTCCACACAGTATGTCAGGTGGGCCTTTCTTAACTGTAAATCAAATCATGCCACTGTCCACAGAAGACTCTCCAGTGGTTCCTACTGCACATAGCATAAAACCCAGTCCCTGACTGTGGAGCAGACCACTCTGCCTAATCTGGCCGGTGCCTCCCTCTCCCACCCCACTTACACCACCATGCCTGCCCTTGATCTCTGCGCTGCAGCTTCACAGACATTCCCTTTTCAATTACCCCAAAGGCATTCTCTCTTTAGGGCCTTAGTGCTTGCCGTGCTTTCTGCCTACGATGCTCTGTTCCTAGCCTTTGCCTGGTTACTTCCCTCATGTCAGGGCTTCTCTGACTCCTCAGAGAGGCTTATTGGGTAAGAAGCTTATGCTAGAGCATCTCTCCCCCTAGAACATAAACTGCAGGAGTGTCTTGTCATTCAATGTCTACTATTACACCTACACAAAGAAGTCTTTCAATAGGGTTGCTTGAATGAATGAATGAATGAGTGAGTGAATGAATATACAACTTCAGTCATCACCTAAATTTTATTCCTAAATTCATGACCATGTAATGAAGTAACCTCTGACAAACACTGACCCTCTTTAGGCCTCTAACTTCCATATGAGTAA
>PVKM010046363.1:0-11713 GCA_004027735.1 Carollia perspicillata
ATTAGGTAGAAAGCTGGGAGGGCAGGTGTGGCCCCATCTCCCCCCACCCCCACATTCCCCACAACCTCACACCCTACACCCTCACACCCCCCGCCCTCACACATTATCATTTGCTGAGCGAGTGACTGAATGCATGAATGAGCGGGCCCCGCAGTTTCCACCCTGTCACTGTCTGTGCTAATCCATAATAATTTCTATTTGACTTTGGAAAGCATTATGCAATTTGAATTCTGCAAATTTACCTTCCAAATTATGTTCTTTTTTGGCCACCATAGAACTTCCTTGGCCCAGGCTGGGTGATGGCAGGGGGGAAGTTTGCTAGGCATTGGGATCATTAGGTAGGTAATCCTTACATTGGCAGTCCAGAGCTGTCTGCACCAGGAAGGTCAACTAGACCGGTGGTTGAAGCATGGAAAGTGTGTGTACGCCTGTACGTACCTGGGATCCTGCTTCTGCATTAGCCAACCCATGGAAACTGGTCTACTTCATACCCTATCTACCAGCTGAGCCTTGGCCTAGACTTCCTGACCTGTCTTGTCTCTCTTCTGAGAGTGAGTTACATTACACCTGGCCCTGCTCAGACTTCAGGTCCTCAAGGCCAAGGACTAGTTTCCCAAGTTAGTGCACCAGATAACTGGATATGGCATTATTTCTCTGCTGGACCCACACATAAAAGGAAGGAGGGAAGGAAGGAGAGGAAGGAAGAAAGGAAAGGAAAGGAAGGAAGGAAGGAAGGAAGGAAGGAAGGAAGGAAGGAAGGAAAAGCTCTTCATACAATAGGTTCCCAGTCTCAAATCTCAGTTGTCCAGGAATAACTGTTATGTACTGATCCTCCTGTGCCATCGTCCACCTGGATCTCCGCTGATTCACCCCTCTGTTTTGTCTGGGGCTGGGGTTCACTTGGATGTTCAGAGGCTCTCCTTTCCCCTGGAAAGGATCCTAAGTACCCAACCCAGCTGCAGATTCCTGGCCCTGTGTTCCTGGGCCTGGGAGGCCTGATCCTGGGTTTGTTCCAGTGTTTAGACACTTGATGGGGCCTGGCTTGGCCTTGTGCCTTTAAGCTGGCAGGTCTCGCCCCAGCCACAAGGCCAGCGTTTGATACAAATGAACCACTGTGATCTCAAGGTTCCTTCCTGGATAATGGGTCGCATTTGACTTTGTAACGTACCGTCATGTCACCGAACTCTGCCTTTCCTGTGCAGTGAAGGTTCACACGGTTTCCCTCGATTACATCACCTGGGCAACTGTGAGTGAACACTTAGCCTAAGTGAGGACCCTAGGTCCACGTGGCCTCAGGACCTACAGCAGGATGTCTACACCTGTGGATCTTTTTGGGTTGCTAACCCCAGCCTTTCCTGATCTCTCTTCACAGCTTTCATTCCTCAAACATTTATTAAATACCTACTATGTGCTAGGCGCTTGCCAGGCACTGGAAATTTGATGGCCACCTAGACACCCACAGTCATTACACCAAAATGTCTTGGGGAGAGAGACATGGAAACCGGCAGTGCAGCATGTCAAGAGCCAGAACAGAAGTGTGAGAGCTCTGTGAATTTATCACAGCGCCCCACCCCCCAGCGAGGAAACGTCAGGGCTACAGGGTGCAAACTGAACTTAGCCGGGTGGCTCAATGGGTTGGAGTGTCATCCCATGCACCAAAAGATTGCAGGTTTGATTCCTGGTAGGGGTGCATACAGGAGGCAACCAATTGATGTTTCTCTCTCATATCGATGTTTCTCTTTCTATTTCTCCCTTCCTATCTCTCTAAGATCAATAAACATATCCTTGGATGGGGATTTTTAGAAAGAAAATAGTGCCAGCTACTCAATGGGTTCCACACAGAAACTCCCAGGGAATTGCTGACCTGAGTCCCTACCCTGGCAACCAGACCCACTTCCTCCGCTGCGGGGAAGCTCGGCTGGCCCAAGAGGCCTTCCCTGCTTTTAGCTATTTGGAATGCAGCACATTGCTCTGAGAACCAGGCTCTGGAGGGCCCGCCAGGCACTCTCCCCACAGAGGAAGACTTTATTGACCTGCCCCTCTCGAAAGCAGTGTTGCTCCAAAGCAAATGTTTCTGTGGTGTTCTTGCCCAAAAGGCAAGAGTTGGGGGAATTACTGAAAACACAACAACTGCAAACTCTATCCAAAGAAAATGGGGACAGGGGCTTTTAAAGAACTCTCAGATTCTAAATAAGCACGAAGAGGAAGCAGGGCCCTTGTCTCCCTGAGACGAGAAGAGAAACCAAGGCAGACACACCGTGTGAAAGTCCTGGAGGGAGACAGCGTCAGAGCAAGGAGTAAAGCAAATGCGTGACAAGTAAGGTCGGCACCCTCTCCCCAACGTACGTGTTTCCAGCTAATGCTTACAGCACGGCTCCTGGAAATGGGAGCCCACGGATGTGAAGGATCTGAGCAGACAAAGTCCAGAAACGCGGTTCAAATCAGAGAATGTGTGTAGAAAGAAATTATTTAATCACCTGGGGGAAAAGTAGAGTAGCCGAAGAAGTAGCATCAGGAAGTGGCGAAGGGTCCCCTGAATGAAAATAGAAGGCTGACTTGGTAACAGAACATAACTGTTTTTACACAAATGATGCCTAAAGTCCTCAGAAAAAGTGGTTTCCCTTCCTCTTCCTGCCTAGATGGGCTTCCCCTACATCACGTGCTCTGCTTTCCTGAGATGGCATTAACTCTGCTCCTCCCCACCTGCCGCTGCCCCCCACCAACCTGAACATAGGTGGTCAGGGTGCAAGGAGAGAAGGGGCTTCTCAATAAAAGGAAGGCCCAAAATGCAATTGCCTCAAAATACTTTGAGGCTATCCGTTTCTATGTCAAAGCCTTTCCTATTAGTCCTGGTTGTCCTGGAGGAGGGGAGTGAGACTGAAAGCAGGAGGATTTCATTAGGGGAAAGGTGAGTGTGGGAAAGGAGAGGGAGGGAGTCAGCAAAGGTTCAGAGGCCCCTCAGGCCCTGAACGGAGAGGTGAGGGAAGAAGGAAGGTCTGATGGAAGCGTCCCAGATAACCACGCCGTCTGAGGGTGCTCCACAGGGCCATTGGCATTTTGCTGCTGTTCTCATCTGCTGGGAGCAGCAACCCTGGGGACACCAGGCCCTTGATCCATAACAGCCCCTGTGGTAAGAGGTCCTCCAGGCACACTGTCATGGATGTTCCACCTCTCTTCATAGTTACGGTGGCTCCAGTTTCAAGTTCAGATCCGTGTATGCCTGGATTAGGAGTTTCTACATTCCTTTTGAGTATGGGAGGCAATCAAAGAGATGAAGTGTGTGTGTGCATGCAAAGATGGTTTAGTTGCGGAGATAGTCCAGTGGTATGTGAGGAGCATTGAGGTAAATAGTCAAAAATCACGGCAGAGCTTTTCAAGGGTGGACCTCTTCTGGCAGGAAGGCTTGGGACACATGTTAAAATTCCTTTATTTCTGCCCCGACTTGTTGAACCAAAACCTTGGGCGTTCAGAGCCCAGGTTCTAATAGATGCTATGGTTATTAATGGCACCGAGGTCAAGGGAAGCTCGTGTGAGGGGAGGCACAGCAAACCCAAATTAAAGGATATCTGAACAAGGGAAACCAGGCGATATTTTCATGTCGTAATCTCCCTACATTTTTCTTGCCACTGGTAGCTACATACACCCTGCTGCTTCAAATCCTTCTATTTTCCAAGCCCTCCCTCCAGACAGCTGAAAACAAAACAGACAAAAACCCCCTTATGATAGTTTCAGAAAACGGTGCTTCAGAGAAAACAGTAAGCAGCCCAATTGTTTCCCCCTAGTTAATTTGAGGGTCTTAAATTACGCATGTGGTCGTGCACGCATTTGCGTGTTCTTTTCACATGCCTGAGCTACTGAGCTGCAAGATAAAATCAAGCATAATGATTCAGGTAACCTGTGTCTGATTTCTCTTCTGTGTCTGAAACTTCAGGGCTGGCTGAGATAAAGGATAGATAATTAAATCACTTAGGAAATGCAGGGGAAGGGGTGTTGGCGGGGTGGAGACAGGAAAGACGGGGTCACAGAGCCAACCCCTGCCTGTATCCCTTCTGGATTGCCAACTTTCTCCTTCCAGTCCCTGCTGGATTTCATAACCTCCACGAGGCCCCTTTCCCAGAAGGGACTTACGGAGCCAATGCCTATTCCAATCCTTGAATCTAGCCGGGCAGGAAGGCCCAAAGGGGAGTTTGTCCTCTCTCTGACGTGGGTAACCTTGAATATAAAGAAACCACCACAACACTGATGACCCTGAAATTGAACCAATGGACTGCAATATGCAGATTAGGAAGTCAGAGTCACCCATCCATTGGTTGATTGCTGGTGTGACATCACCAAGGCCCAGCCCAAACGTGTCCAGAAGTGCTGAGGGCAAGTTTCTGGACAAGTTGAAAAGTTTTTACTATTTGGTGTGTGTGGGTGTGTGTGAGCCTCCCTACCCCCTCTTTCTAAAAAATCAGCCGGTGCTGGTTTCCTGCATTTCCTGTGTTAGAGGGGGAAAAAAGTGTTCCTGTACTGCCAGAGCTGAAGGATTTAGGGCCAAAGAGCATATTGCTCTCTTGTGTGGTGGCTCTTAGGGTTGACCTGTGATTTGAACAAAAATGACACTGGGGAAAGCTGTGAATTTTAAATGAGCTAGCAGGGCCTCATGAACCTCTTTAGGTTAGTGGTTTGCAAGGAGCTCCAGGCTGACCCAGACTCTGTGAGTCAGCTGGTGGAAGTCTTTGGCTGTGACTTTGACCCCAAATGTAAAGAATTACAGGCACAGGAGGATGGGGACCTCCCTGACTTTTCCCTACCTCTCTTTGCCAGGTTCAAGTTAGAGACAGAATCAAGTTTTCTGACTTGTGAGCTTCTGACAATTGCCCCTCAATGTGAATCTCCCAATTTCAGTACCTCTGAAGAATTGAAGTCCATGAGAGCGGAGAGAGAAAGCTTATATAAAGATCACAAAGTAGATAACTGCAAGCTTCACATAGTCTGTACGCTTGTCTTTCCCAAACAGTTGCCCTAGAAATGTCTGGTGGCCACTTGGACACTGCCAGTTTGGTCCCCTAAAGCCAGTGGGAATTCTCCCAACATCCCTCACCACAGAGCACCCCTTCTCCCCAAGCTGACACAGGCAGAGATGGGGGGTGGTACTCCACATTGTTTGTTTGATGTGTCTAGATGCCATTATACCTCCTGAGAATAGCATTCCTTTTTTTCGCCTTTGGGAAATCATCCTACTCTCATTGTCAGACTTAGCTTGAATGGAGGGGATCCCCCGCCCCCAGATTTAGAGATGGGCATGTGTCCCAGGCTGGTCAATCTGTGTGTTGCATTTTCCTGGCTGTACAGTGACTACTATGTCAGGACTGGGCACGTGCCACACGTGGTCCAGTGATGGTCAGTCCTGGGACTTGGAGGGGAACTCTGAGAATAGGTACTCTTCTTTCTCACTGGAATTCCTAAGCTGATGGGAGGCAGCCATGGAGCTGATGGTGACCATATTTGTCCCTACAAAGAATGAGGCTACTCAATACTGAAGTCAATTTAAAAGAGAGAGACAGATTCTGACATTGCTTGAGCACCTGGAATCAGCTGTGCCTGAAACTGAAAACCTATACATGTCAGTTAATGGAACCAATACATTTTCATTTTGATGTAAGTCATATTGGAGGGACTTTCTGTTCACTTAGTAAAAGAGCTCACACTTGTACATCTAACCACAGGTCAAGCCTTACTCTAAGTGGGTTTCGGGCTACATTAGTCCCCTCCCTGTGTGGTTTCTTATTGGTTTCTTCCACTTGGTTGGTGGGAAGGGGAAAGGTTGGTGTGATGGCCTACAGGTGACAGAGAGGGGGGATTGGCTATTCTTGAGTTGTACAGCACAGGGACAAATGAACAGTGTTGGGGTCAGAGAGAGCTGGGCAAGTAATATCACCTCTGTGAGGCTCCCTGCTCTCATCTGTACCATGGAGGGACGAAAGTCTCTCCCTCTCGGTGTGGTGTGAGGTGTTATGCACACTGACTGCTACACGGTAAATGCTCACGAAATAGTGACCATTAGCTAAGTCTACACAACCCACCAAAGGAGAGCTGGGTTCTCTTCTCCCAGCCTCTCGTGCCATGTAGGGACAATGGCGAGGGCTCTGAAAGGCTTTACCGTGATTGCAACCAGCACCCCTGAGCCTCTGTGGATACTGCCAGTCACAAGCACCTGCCGAGCAAGTGGCATGCACCTGCCACCTGCCACCTGCCACCTGCCACCCCAAGAAGGGAATCCAATCCAGCCAGAGCAGGCAGCCTCCAGTCTAGGCCAGATCCTGGCTGTGTGCAGAGTCCGTGAGCCCATCCACCTGTTCCGAAACCCCAGCGGGGCTCCGCTGTTTGCTTGTCCCCCCTCATTCCCGCACACAGCTCCCTTCCCTGATCTGCTGCCTTCCATGTCCTAGGCACTGTGTTAGACCCACAGGAGACACAAGGAAAAGCATCTGCACCAGGAGGAGCACCTACCACCTGCCGTACGATGCCGGGCGTGGGCAATGCACATGCGAATCTCCCAGCCTCCAGAACCCTGAGACCATGTTTAACACACCCGCTAGACAGAGAGCTGGACTGAGAGCAGTGCCCGTGTGGGTGGCCAGGTCAAATCCAAATCCTGGAGTGTTTCTCCAAAGCCCACATTCTTCCCTGTACTCGAACACACCGCCTATTGCGACAGGCATTGTATCACAAAATGAGGCTACATTAAAAAACCGTAGTGCAAAATCATCCTAGAGAAGTAAAAAAAATTAGCGTCATAAAAAAACCTGTACACGAATGTTTATAGTGTCTTTATGCACAATTACAAAAAAGTAGAAACAACCAAAATGTGCCTCAACTGGCAGATGGATAAAAAAAACTATGATACATCCATAGTACGGACTATTCTGCAGCCAGAGAAAGGGATGAACCATTGATACACAGTCAGCCTCAAGGGCATTGTGCTGAGTGAAAAAAGGCCAATCTCAAAAGCTTGCATACTGTATGATTTCATTTATGCTACATTTCAAACTAACAAAATGGAGAGTAGATGAATCATTGCCAGGGACTGTGCAGAGGGCATGGTAGCTGTGCAAGAGTAGCAGTAGAGTGCCTGGCAGGGACGGAACAAGTCTGTACCTCAACCGCGATGTCAGTCACACAAATCTGCACACGGGAAATGGCACAGAATGATCCGCCTGCACACAGACGAGTACACCCCAAACTGGTGAAAGCTGAATCATGGGCCGATCAGACCACAGCGGATTCCCGGTCTGATTATTGCACTCCCGTGATGCCAGATGTTTCCATCAGGGGGAAATGGGTGAATGGTACCCGGGGTCTCCCTGTCCTTTCTTATTTTTGTTTTTGGAAACTTCCTGCAAAACTATAATTGATTAAAAATGTTTAAGTTAAAGAAAGCATGATGCCTAATACATAGTAAGTGCTCAGTACATAGTAGCTTTAAATCCTACTGTGCACGGTGTAGGGAGACAATCAACTCGAATGCAGAAGGTGAAAAGCAGAGCTATGCGACAGAAACATTCTGCGACCCACGAACGTAGCTTACGTGTCCTAGGAGCCACATCAAAAACGTGAAAGGGAACAGGTAAAATCAATAAGGTATTTTTAACCCAATATACCCAAAATATGATTTCAATACATAATATGAAAATGAATGAAATAGTTCACATTCTTTTTTATTTTGGACTACATCTTTGAAATTTGTGTGTATCCAACTACGGCACCTCTCAATTCAGATGCTAACTTCTCATCAAAAATGCTTGATTTGTATTCTGATTTCATAAAATGCACAGTTGAAAAAGTAGATTCATATACCCTTGTTGTTCCAAGCATACTTAAAGTTTTTCAATAAGTGAATGCAGTATTAGTGTTTTCAATTCAATTGTAATTAAAACAACATTAAAAACTTACTTGGTCGCCCTAGCCACATTTCTACATCCAGTGGCCACGGCTGGCTAGTGTGTTAAGCAATGCAGGTAGGAAATGATGCGTGCTGGACAGAGGATTCTGGGTAAGGCTTTAGGAAGTGGTGGCATTTGAGCCAAGCCTCGAAGCATCAGTATGATTTTAACAGGAAGGGAATATGTCAAGTACACAAACCATCATAAACAAAAAGAGGCAGTTTCTGCTGGTTGCCCACCCAGTAGCTATACACCCTTTTCCTTAGTGACTAAACTTTGATTTTTGTTAGGACTCGTAGTAAACCAACTAAAAAAACCCCTACATTTCCCGATTTCCCTTGCAGATACTGCTGCCAAGGCATTTCTGATCAGCAGTATGTAGGAAGTTAGTTGGATGGAGCTTCCAGAAAGGCACCTTAAAAAATAAAGTTGACTCAGCTGAAACACTCTTTTGCCCTTTCTTCTTCCTCTTTCTGCATGCCCGGAATGAACACATGATGGTTGGAGCTGCAGCAGCAATTTTGTGACCTCGGTAATGGAAACTATGCCCTCATGATAACGGCAAAAGACAAAATAAACATGGGATATTGATAATTTGGGGGACATACCATGCCAGCCCTGGATTTCTTTTTAAGTGAGAAGAAAATAACCCCCTACCTTACTTAAGCCACTGTTATTTCAGGTCTCCTGTAACAACAGCGGCCAAGCAAAATTCCTAACCAATACAAGGCATGAGAGTGTCAGAAGAAAAGCTGATCGTTCTGAGTGATTGGACTTTGGTATGATCATCCTGGGAGAATGATCTATTTGTTCAATACTGATCGCAGGGCTGAAAAGGTTTAAGTAATCATTCTGTAGATGAGGAAACTGAGGCCCAGAGAGATGAGGCCACTTGGTCAAGGTTGCAGAGCTTCACAGGAGGCAGGTCTGGGCTTCAAGTCCAGGCAGGGTGACCAAAGGGCTGCTGTCTTGAGTGGAAGACACTGTGTCCTGGCCGGATGACGTGCAGGAGTTTGGGCTGGGTTCAGATACGTGAACCTTGGCAGAGATGTGCTGACTCCATTGACGTTAGTGCCCTCAGGCCCATGTGGGTCTGTAAACACCAGCCTCAGCTCATCTGCTGGGATTCACCGCGGAACCTGTCCCTCCACCTGACCTCATCCAGACTCTGGCCCACACTTCTGTCCCCACCCCTCGATGGTATGCTAGCTGGTCTCATGAATGTGACCTTGGGCCATGTAACACATTCTCTGCACCCTGGTGCTGGGGCCAGAACTCCTGGCTGCCCCTGAGCTCTCCAATCTAGTAGGGAGCTCCCTCATTTCTATCCCAAGTACAGTGACTTCCTGGGGGGTGGGTGTGGGGGGTCAGGGGACACACAGCGTGATGGGCTGAAGTCAGCCTCCAGGGGCGGATGTTCCACAGGTAGGCGTGTGGATGCCACCCCGTGTCCATAGCTGTGTCTGTTCTGACTGGCCAGTGGCCATGCTGTACCAGTTATTAAAGATTTGTAATATTGCCAGTGCTTGGATTATAAGCCTTGTATCTTCACAGCTATGGGGTCTCAGGCAAGCCACTTCACCTCTGAGGTTTAATGTGCTCGTCTATAAAATGGGAGTATAATACTGACCTCCAGGGTTTACCGTGACGGCAAAATCAGATCATGCTGGCAAGGAACTTCGCAGCACACCTGGCTCGAAGTGCTCAGTATTTGCTGGGGCTTATTATCCTGTTGCTGATGTCTCGGTGTGAGCAGGCAGGTCAGCTCTACTGCTTCCTAGGTCTTGAACGAAAGGGCAGGGCACCCTCGATACCAGTTGGTCACAACCTCTTGGCTCTCAACCTTAATCTGTGGGAGAGGGAATGCTGGCCTTGGATTTAGACGGTCTGGGGTCTGGTTCCAGCTCCCCGCTGATGCAGCACCAGCCACCACTGCCATCTCTGGGCAGCTCTCCACAAGGGGGTCGTAGACAAAGACCCACAGGGCCAGGTAGGCTGTGCAAATGGAAGCAGCTGGGCAGGTGGGGACTCAGATCGGGGAGGGGCAATGGTAGCGGGCATAGGGCATAGAGATGGAGAGGGTCCTCTCGTAAATGAGCCAGTCCTAGAAGCCTGGGGGGTCTCCTAGCAGCCTCGTGAAGGGAAGGGAGGTAAAAATGAACATAGATTAAGCTCCTGCTATACTCTTTGTCTATTATCTTATATACTTTTTCTGATATGATTCAATAAAGGTATCTTAATCCCCATTTTATGCTGGAGCAGACTAAGGCCCAGAGAGGGAGGTGCTTGCCCAAGGGTCGCACACAGCTGGGAGGCAGCAGAGCCGGAATTCAAACCCAGGCAGGCCTGGCTGTCCATGGGGGCGTCTTTCCGGGTCCTTGAAAAATGCCCCCGTTTGCCTGTTGTGGGTTTTTCTCTTTTGGGTGCTACTCCTATCTGAAACCTTCTCGCTGGCCCCCAGTCACTTCCCAGGTTGGTCCGTCCTTGTCTTGCAGGCTTCAGCTAAAATGTCGCCCCTTGGGGAGGTCTTCTGTGGCCCTCTGCCCCACAGGCCACACCCTCCAGGGTTAAGCTGTCTCAGGGAGCTGCTCGCTGTGTCACCAGTTACAATCACTTATTAACTTTTTGTTTGCTTCCTTTATCTAGACAAGGGCTTTACTCTTAAGGAGCTCACATTTACGTGGAGAAGAAAGGCACCGAACCCAGAAACAAAGAGCTGTCCAGGACAGTGATAACTGCTGAGAAGAGAATTAAACAAAGTGAAAGGCTGGAAAGTGACAGGGAAGGGGAAGAAGACCTCCAGACGGGTGGTCAGAGAAGGCCTTTTGAGGAGGCAATGTTTTTGATGAGATGGAGAGTGGGGAAGGAAAGAGCCACTTGAAAATCCAGGGAAGGTATTGTCCAGACAAAAGAAAACAGCTGTGCAAAGGCCCTGGGGTAGGAATGCATTTTGTGTATTCAAAAGACAAAAGAAAGCCAAGTGGCTGGAGCTTGACAACCAAGGGAGGCTGTGGGAGATAAGTCAAGGCCAGGGGCCAGATCTTAAAAGGCTTAGAGGCTGAGATCAGGAGTTGGTTCCTTGCTTCTGGTTCCTCTTCCAGCTAAACTGGGAGCTCCCTGAGGACACAGACCTTGTCTAGTGTCCCTAGACTCTAGCTCCATGCATGGCACAGGGCAGGCACTCAGTATGTATTGGCCATTACCACACTGCTTCCTCCACTCTCACTATATTCCCTGAATGGCTACTGAGCACCTTTTTCCACCCCAGCCTTCCTGTCTTCTCTTTGGCGCCCCATTCATCCCATCTTCTAACTCTGCGGCTGTACCTCAACCATGTGAGGTTATCTACTCGAAGGCTCAGGTGTCTCCCTTTCCAGGAGAACTGCCTCTGAACGGGACATTTCAGAAGGGTCCATGCAAGCTTTAGGATATCAAATGGTGGGGTTTCGGGCCTCTGCATGTCTGTGCTCCTATGCACGTGTGCACCCCTCGAAGACCTAGTGCCCCCTTGGATCAGCCCAAGGAGGCTGCCCCAAACCCACCAGCTGTTAGGAAACTCGGTCACATCAATAATTCCTATGCCTTGCTCTGCACCAGCGCCCAAGGGAGTGGGGAGTTAATTAGCTTTGCTAGAGAGGGCCTGTGAAATGTTTGGAACTCTAGGCCTGAGAACCCTCTAAACTCAAGGTGCAATTCTGCATTCCAGCCCCAGCCTGGGCTCACTCAGCCGGGTCTTACACCTGTCCGCTGTGTTGGGTGGTCTTTACGAAGAGTGGACGCTCATG
>PVKM010046364.1:0-11711 GCA_004027735.1 Carollia perspicillata
TTTTCACAGTAAGTAGCACACAGTAAGCACTCAATAAATATTAGCTATTATCTTTTCAATTAAATAGCTGTCATCATATTATATAAACTGTAAATATAATTACTCATTCTGATTATTTCTCTTAATTAGACTATAAGTATTCTCCATATTATCACATACGCTTCATTGGTATATTTTTAATTTAATGGGCCACAAATGGCACTTTTACTTTGATTTGGATTTATACAATAATTAGTGAGGGTAATTATTTTTGCAAATATTTGTTTATTAACTGTATTTTTCTTCTTCTGTTTATGAGCCTTATTCAAGAACCAAATGGGAACATCCATGGTTTCTTAGAATTAGTGTTGGTTCCAAATGGATACAGGCTTACCTTCTGGGCTCCCTGTCTTAAGAACGTGCCTGCAAAAGTTTCCAAAATGCAATTGAGAAAGCCAGCCCCGGTGATTGAAATTCTGCCTCTTTGAATAAACTCTGTCCTGCAAAACACAAAAATATACATTTCTGATGTCATTCTATGTTTAGATATTTAAACCACAGAGATTTCCAGCAGCCTAATAACCACTTACAATCACCACAAAATTATATCCATAGCAACACAATAATTGCCTGTTTCAACAAAAAATTTTGTTCAAGAGATACTTATGGTTTATATAATACAAGCAACAGTGTTATTTGAACTAAAGAATATTTGTTTCAAGTTGCTAAGAGAGATTTTAAAAGTTCTCACCACACACAAAAAATTGTAACTATGGGAGGTGATGGATGTGTTAACTAACATTACTGTTGTAATCATTTTGCATTTTACACATACATCAAATCATTACATTGTACTTAGGCAATACTTAGACAATCTTAACTTAGACAATACTGTACGTCAGTCAACTTCATCTCAATGAAGCTAGAAGATGGGAAAACATATGGGCACATTACAACTGCAGAACACAGGATTTCTAGTCGTACCTAAAAAATAATTCCATGATAGGACGGACAGTCAACAATCTTAAAAAGGTGCTCTACTAGACCCACAACAAACAAACTTAACTAATTCTAAATACATACGTGTGTGTGTGTGTATTTATCCATTGGATATCCATTTCATGCTGTAAAACGCCTTTTTAAAATTGAGTCTGAGATAATTATCAGCTGTATATCCTTGAGTAAATTACTTAGATTCTCCTAACTCAGTTTCCTCACAAGTAAATCAAGAATAATCATAGTATCTTCCAACTATCTGACTTGCAGTCAGCATTCATTAAACGTTAGCCCCATTACTAAAGACAGACAGACAGAGACAGGACAGCCAGAAGCTTAGAATGACTCTTTTGTACATTTAATTGACTGATTCTAGAGAGAGAAAGGGAGCCAGAGGGAGACAGGTAGGGGGACAGGAAGAGAGAGAGAAACATCAATTTGTTGTTCCATTATTTATGCATTTGACTCTCGTATGTGCCCTAACCAGGGATCAAACCCACAACCTTGACATATCGGGACAACGCTCTAACCAAATGAGCTACCAGACCAGGGCTCTGGAACGACTTCCTTAATGCTTGATTGGAAAGGGAGGTAAAACAGATTAGATGGGCCACTACCCTATTTAAAGTTCTACTGCTATTAGGTCCACTTCATAAAACAGAGGTGTGGATGACACTTGAGAGCAATGTCAGAAAGATGTGAGAAGGGGAAGCCCAGGCCCTCACTCCCCCTTGGCAACACTGACCCAACTACATTGCCTTTGAGAGGACTCCACGAACCCGTTAAGAGGCTGCAGCTCCCCAGGCAAGTGCCAGGCCGAGCGGAGCCACATCCGAGTGAGTAAGTTTGTGTGTTTACCTCTCACAGCCCCTGTCCACCCAGCACAGCACAGCGCCGTCGCCGTCAGAAAACTCCTGACACCTGGCTTCTCCACGTGGACGGTGAAAGAAAGGGTGAAATGCACACCGACATTCTGGTTGAAGACGGGGCTGCCCAAGGAGCTAGTTTCTTTCCCACCTGACTCCGAATGCTGAAGGGAAAGGCAGCCACTTTGGAGGCCAGAAGATGGGATGGGCGGCTGCTGGGGACGGAGGAGAGCATGGTGGCTTATCACTGCAGCAGGGTCTGCAGGCAGACCCGGGGGTGAGCACGGTCACACCAGCCAGTGCAGGCAGAGCCCCGGGCAGAGGCATGAGGGCTGCGCACCCTTTTTGATTGAAAAGAAATTTAATTCTTGCCCCAGCTAGGTGGCTCCATTGGTTGCAGCGGCATTCCATACACCAAAAGGGTTGTGGGTTCGATCTCCAGTCAGTGCACCTGCCTAGGTTGCAGGTTCACTCCCTGGTCAGGTGACACACGCGCGTCAGGGAGGCAGCCAATCGATGTTTCTCTCACACTGAGGTCTCTGTCTCTCAGTCTCTCTGTCTCTCTCTCCCTCCCTCCACCTCCCCCTTCCTCTATCTCTGAAATCAGTAAAAAAAAAAACTATGCTCAAGTGAGGATTTTAAAAAGAAAACAAATTTAATCCTTCCCATAGGAATGACTGGAGGATAAAGTGGGCATGGGAGATGTCAGGATGTAAGGCTAGAAAGACCAGTGGAGACCACGCTGCAGATGGTCTTCTCAGAGAGAGGAGTTTGGCCTTTATCCTGGAGACAACAGGGCTTCTCTTTGGAGGCCACCAAGTGACAGGTGCAGACGAACCTGTTACGGCACGTGCATCGCTGACGAAAGGCTCTGTTTGTCGCTGCTTCCTGCTTTTAGACAATCTCCCATCCCCCACTTTCAGCACAGTGCCTACACTCCATGAATTCAATGAGCACTTGTTACGGGAATGAATTTGAATTTCTTTACAACCAGAAAGACTCGAGAGAGGAGGTATTTTCCTACCTTCTTAGACCTCAATGGAAAGCAGATGGGAACCACGTCTCCCCTTGTGTGTGTGTGTGTATGTGCCTGTGTATATGAGCACGTTCACTGACATGAAGAAAAATATTCTGAGAAAATTAGAGACCCAGAGAGCTGTGATTCGGGTAAAAATACTTACCTAACTTAATTAGATCGCCTGTACATTGAGACCATGCACACAGAAAAACAAAGCCTTCAGAACACTTCTGTCTTCTCATCTGCGTGCTCACTCTCTCTCTCTCTCTCTCTCTCTCTCTCTCTCACACACACACACACACACACACACACACACACAGAGTTATCCTAGCCAATCCAACATAAATAGTCTAGGCAAATAGCCTGGGCAAAGCAGCTTCCACCTCTGAGATTTAAGCCTATTTAAAATGATCTGCTCATGTAACACTAATCTTCCCTGTCTTTATTTCTGATTAAGCAGAGTAGAATTTAACAGTGATTTTAATATTTAAAAATGAGTAGTTGAGCAGCCTTATCCCCTTGGGAGAGATGCACTTGTCAGTCCTCCAGGCAAGTGCAGGTGAGGGACTCATAAAATTCTCTCCTACTTCACACCCACAGCAATACTTCTTTCTGCCCATTTCGAGAGAGTAAGTGCTCAGAACAGCATACTCAAGGTTTCCCCACATACAGGAGAATCACAGGATAGGAAAGCAGGGTGGTGCCCTTGCCATCGACACGATGAGAATTCAATATATTATACTTTAATTTAATTCAATTTATCATACTTTAAGACTGTCAGAGAAGAAATTGTGGCACTTTACCTAAACACCTCACTGACAAAGCGCACCGGGAGTTTTCTTCTTACTTCACGTAGCCAACCTAAATCCCTCACGCTGGGTAAGCCACCAGGTAAGTTCCAAACTTACCTGCAAAACGGAGCAGGTCACACAGCAATATACAGTTAAGTTTCAACTCTTTTTAAAGAAAAAAAAAAAAGAAAGAAAAGATGGATGGATGGATGGATAGACAGACGGACAAATGGACAGAGCTGAGATATTAACAAGAGTATCTCTGGACATTAGAATTATAAGTGTTCTTTATTTATCTGTTCTTTTTACTAATTTTCTATAACAAACATGTATTACTTGGCAATCACCCAAAATATTAATATAAGGCTGTGATGATCATTTTATATCAGTAATTATTCTCACCAAGAACTATTTTCAGCAAAACATAGTAACCTCTGACTGACCCTTCACTGAAAGCCTCGTTCAATCACCTGTTGGCTTTCCTTTTCCCACACTGTGTAACCTTGGTTCTTTGTGCCTTTCGTCCTAGCCTTTCTCCCACACCCGAGCTCCACGAGTTCTAGGTTTCGCTGGAGAGACATGAGGTGATTCAAGTTTTCCTACACCTGTCTTTTACTGTGACGCCTAAAGGAAAGACTGCACCTTGTTTATGATGTTCATACCTGGGTCACACCTACTCTTCAGAACACTGCACAGTAACAGTGTATATTTTCATATCCGACATTGTATTATCTTCTGAGGTTGTTCCTCTTACATTCCTTTCTGTTTTACTGAGAAAACCATGGTAAACAGAAGTTAAATAACTTGCCCAAGATCATGTAACTTGATGTCACGCAGATTCATTTCCCACCATCTCAGAACTCCAGTCCTGTTCCTGCCTCACTTAACGACACAACCATCCTCCTAGTCTGAGGTGAGAACTCTCTGTTACACGGTTCCCTCTCCTATCAATTCAGTCGATCGGTCACCACACTGTGTTCATTTTGTGCCTCACACCTCTCACCAGTCCGTGCCATTCTCCCCCCACCCCCACACCCTGCTCCCCTTTGCTCCCCCTACAGCCTGGGTTTAGCACGGCATTTCCTCTCCCCGGGACCACCCACCGCCTCTCACCAGGGCCCCGGCCTCCAGCATGGACTCTGCTCCACACACTGCCCAAAGTCAGCTTCCTAAGCACACGCCCATCTCGTCGCTGGCTATTTTCTAAGGCACAGAGAATAAAGCCCACGCGTTCAGGAAAGAGTCACCCATATTGCTGTACGTAGCTACTGTTTATTCATTTTCATTGCTGTATAGTGTTTTCTCTATTGTTTGAAAATACCCCAAATTATTTATTCATTCTACTGAAGACAGACATGTAAAATAGACCCTGCTTGGGGCTGTTATCAACAGTGCTATCATGAAAATATTTATAACACATCCAGGTACACATGTGCACAAGAGTCTCTAGAGCATCTAGCAATTAAATATCTGGGCCGCGGGACCGACACAGTTTCAATTTTAATAGATTGTTTTTTCTGAATGGTTGTACCTCTATTTTTTTCTACATCGCATCAATCCCAATTGCAGTGACTAGCACGTGGTAAGAAATCAATAATGCATTAGGAACGAAAGGTCAGAGAGAAAAAAGAAGGTAGGGATTAGAAAGAAAGGAAGTAAAAAGAGGAGAAAATGGTAGTACATCCATCCCAACGCTTCTGTCACAGAAACTGAACCAAACGTCTCTGGAGTTCCACCTGCTGAAGTCAGTACCCCTACTGACTCCCAGCACCTGGCTGAGAGATAAGCCACCGCAGTATTGGGAAGATGATGTAAAAAGAGGAGGCTCATTCACCCAGGCAGTGCCTGTATCTGAGTCACGCCTATTACTTTGCCCACGGGTGGACATAATTCCACAAAGAACATAATGTGATCACAACAGCTCAAATTCCACAACACCCTTGTGAACGTGAATGGCAGTTTGTATCGTCAGTCTTCTACTCTTTGGGTCATTTAAAATTTCGGTTCCTTCTGGACTGGGGAAACTAAAACTTCAGAGGAGATATGAGTCAGGAATTAGTCCCCAGATCAGGCAGCCATCAGCTCGGAATCCTGAAAACAGCAGTTTCCGGGAGAGCAAAAGCTCTTAATGAGACCCTGTCCTCGAAGTATTGACTTTAGGAATGGAAGATCTTGCCTAACTGTTTTCATGATGAGAATTTAATCAAAGTCTCTCTGATGGCAACCAAAGTTTCCACAGACATTCCTGTTGTGATGACATCTCAGTTCTAACCCTGATGTTTTCGACGTCACCTACAACCACCCCACGGGTGCCCTGGAGGAAGGGCAGGGCCACTGCTGCATCAAACGCTTCCACAGAGACTGTCTGGCTCGCATATACACGACACCACATCAAATACGGAGTTCCCCCCACCCTGTCTTACCGAGCCCACTTGTCTACTACAGAAGGTCAATAACTGAGATTCCCCACCTCATCTGTCGTCGACTGAGGACATGCCTACGGAGCCAAGTTCATAGAACGCTGTGAAGCTCAGTCTCCTCTGTCTAACGGGGTCAATACCTGTTTTATAGATTGTTCCAAGAGTGAATAAGGTAGTATGTGTAAACCACTCAAGGGAATATGGGCAAGAACTCCATAAATGTTAGCTACTAATACTAACATCAGTAACAATAATAATTCCATCTACTACCACCATCATCATTTTTCCCACTTAGGGAAGGAGAAGCGCAGCGCCTGAGAAGTTAAACAAACGCCCACAGAACAGATCCAGCCCCAGTCAACTCTAAAACCTGTGTACTTCACTAACTCCTAGGCAGCACTCCGTCACCATAAACCACTCAGCAGGAGTCCCTCCCTCTCCATTCTGGCGGTCAGAGCCCACGGAGCTCCCGAAGCCTCCCATCTCTCCAGCCCTCTCTCCCACCCTGCTGACACACCTCTCACACTCACGTTCTGCACAGCGGCCTGGCAAAACCGATCACTTGCCAGCCTCTCTAACCTGCGTTCCAGGAGGGAGTCCTCTCCCTCCGGGCTGCTCTCTTTCCCCCGATGCCCACATTGTTGACAACGGGTGGCAGCAGGAAATGCTCTAACGCTAAGGAATCAGCAAATGGCAGCGTCTCCACAATGAAGCAACCCACTGTGGATATATATCATAAGGCAGAGTGGCTGTCCCTTAAAACGGCACTGAAGAATTGATCATCAATAATAACAGATTACACTTTGAATAGCCTATTGTGGTAAAGCATTATATTGATTCTTTTATATGTACATGCACATCAGTTAATTCTCACAACCTTATGAGGTTGAGAAAAAAAATCTTACAGATGAAAGAAAAACTGAGGTTCTAAGAGGTGAATCTGCTAAGGTCACACAGAAGTAAGTGGCAGGGCCACTATGTGAACCCACCTTATTAACCTCAGACCCCTCAGACTCCCTGTCCCTTCCCACAGTCCTACCCCTCGAAAAGCACCTCTCCAGTGCAGGCCTGCTGGCATAAAGCATCCCCACGCCCCACAGCGTGCAGACTGGTCTCACAGGCGACGTTGGGACGGGTCCCCCGTGCACGCGTTGCATTCAGGGCTGACTCCCTGTACGCGTGATGAGGGCAATCGCACAGTCGCCGCTTATCGGAGGGGCTGCACGCTAAGCTGAATGCCCTGCTGTCGCTGTTTTGAAATTCCTAACCGTTTTTGGACAAGGAACTCTGCATTTTCATTTTGCCCTGGGTCCCTGAAATTGTGTAGCGGCTCCTGATCCCATTTCAAATGTAAGCCTGTATAACACTGCCAACCGCCACGCCCCTAGGGAGTTTTCTGAAATGCTTAAGAATGCAAGTTTCAGTTTAATGATGCCTAATAAAAGCCTCAAACGCATGGGAATCCTTGGAAACAACGCAGCCTCTAGTAATACTGCTTAAGCAAATAATCTTAGATGAGCGCTTAGACAAGTCTATAAAGATATTCACCACATCATTATTTACAAGAGCAAATCGTGGAAAATAATGCAAATGACTCAAAATGAAGACATTAACAAAGCACACTAAAATAATTTTATACAATAAATACATACGATCGGCCACGAAAAATCATTTACAAACATCAAACATTTAATAAGGACAGTAACAGGTGTAATGATAAATAATGTAAAAGTCAGAATGCCACGTACAGTATGATTTCGTGTTTGTAAAAATGAGTAAATAAATTCTTGCAACTGCAGTGTGCTTCTACAGTGGAATGCTACAGAGCAATTAAAAAACAAACTATTGCCCTGGCTGGTATAGCTCAGTGGATTGAGCACGGGCCTGTGAAGCAAAGGGTCACTGGTTCAATTCCCAGTCAGGGCACATGCCAGGTCCCCAGTAGGGGACACATGAGAGGCAACCACACATGGATGTTTCTCTTCCACTCTTTCTTTTTCCCTTCCCCTCTCTCTAAAAATAAATAAATAAAATATTTCTTTAAAAAACTATTGACACATAAATAAGATGACACAGACACAATGCAGAGCAAAAGAAAACTAAAGCAACAGAGTACAAACTATATGATTCCATCTACGTGAAGATCAACCCCCAGGCATAACTAATCGATAAGGATGGAGAGCAGAATAATGGTTTCCTTTGGGGTCACTGACTAGAAAGAGCACATACCAACAGAGGGCATGAACATACTCCATTGTTTTTCTTGCACGTATTTTGTAATAGTTCTACCACGAACATGGAATACATGTGGAAAATAAGAGGAAGCATTAGTTTTAAATATAGAAATAAAGAAAATCTGAAGCAAGAGTCATCCAAACTCGACCTATGTAAGGGCTGGAAGGTTTTCCTAACTTCAGACATGAGGCTGCTGAGTCTCCCCAGAGCAGGGGGGAGAACTGAGCAGAACCGTCAAGGAATGAACACCTCAATTCCACTCAGAGCTACAAGCCTCCAGAGGTCAGACGCATGTTAAATACAGCAGCCTCCACTTCCAGCACAGAAAATGTCTCAAAATGTAGCTGCAAATGCAAACCAGGAAACTGAACTCAGCTTGTCAGTTTTATTCTCCATCTCTTTGCTTAGCGACTAATATCAGTCTGGCTTAGAAAGAGGGCCATCAAGCTCCCAGGGGCTGCTTCTCAAGCTGATGGAGGCGGCAGTGCCTTAGTGAAGGCAGACTGTCACCGGGTTCCTGCCTATTGTCTCATGGCCTTTATGCTGTTCTGCATGATATCCACGCCTGGTTGATGAAATATGACAATTTTTAATACCTGAACGTTTTACTAACCACAGATGCTAGAAACTACAGAAAAAAAAATTAAACTAGCATCTGCCGCATCAAAGAACACAACACAATTTTGACACTAATCAAACTCAAATCTCCCTTCCTCATCCCTTACTTCCACCGATAATTCCTCTCTTACACAAAATCAGCAGGGCCCTTGTCTCAATTTGGCTAAACTTTTCAACAGGGTGTTTCTGCTGAAAACTGTTCACTGGTTCCTGGGGAACCTGATGATCGACTGGTCCTGCTTTACAAGAGTAGCGGGGATGTCACACAAAAAAGAGCTCCAGAGGGCTGCCAGCTGGATGTTAGCACACCACTGGGACTGCGGGACACTGACAGCGTAGCAGGGGCATTCTAATCAAGCTGCTCAACAGATTCACCTGGAGGAGTTTTTTAAAACGTCCATTTCCAGAAATAGCCCAAGCCCACAAACCTAGAATCTTCTACAGGCTTAACCTCCCCCCTGAACCCTGCACTAACACACAACTCAAAACCAAGGGTACAGGAGGGTGGAAAATAAATCCATAGGCACTCACTGAACTAGTTCGAAAGCCCTTACTTGTAAATGGCACAGAATGTTCTCTGGGCTAAACATCATTGTTTCCAGTTCAATCATCACCTTCATTTTCAACAAAACAGCTTACTCCATTTTTCAAAGTTAGTACTTTCAGGGCTCTCCCCTCTTTGAACACAGCATTTATATTCACCATTAGTTCCAACGGCAACTTTCATTTATCTAGTGCTTTAAACACTCCAAGTACACAGCATCCCCGTTTCTGATTAACCCTTCACATCACGCTGTGAGGAAGCTTGGGCCAGCCTCCTCCCTTTCCCAGATGGGGACCACTACCTGGAATTCCTCATGCAATACTGTCGGACTTCCCCAATTCTCATTTGCCCCTCCTGCCGGTTCCATCCCTTTTCACGTCCCTCCCTTCGTCCCCATCTCAGCCTGTGAAAAGCACTTTCTGCAACCCCTTGAGAAGATGGTCCTTCCCCATCCGTTCCACAGATGGCCACGAGGCCTGCCCTGCGAGCCAAGCGCAGGCCCAGATGCCAGGGGCACGGGTGCGGCAGAATGGAAGGCAGAGGAGACCCGTGACGGGAGCACGGACACAAAGAGCAAGCGCGCGTCTTTGGGAGAGCAGTCCTGTGGAGCCACAAAGAAGGCTCCTGCGCAGAGGCCACATTTACATGGAGAAGGCCTCGGTGCCTGGTTTTCTGTCACTGGGAGTGTGGTCTAATTGCTTGATCACCCACTGGTACGTGGGAAATCCAAGTCGATGTCAGTATAGGGAGTCATGTTTGGGGACAAATGCAGGGATATTTACTCAGGCTATTAGGTAACTATACCTTCTAGCTTCTTATCACCAGGATTAGAGATTAGAAATAATACCTAAGTAAAGTTAACAGAGCCAGAATATTGTAATATTGCAGGGCAAGCAAGTCTGAAGGTCAACTGCAAAGGCCAAGTGCTGAACACATGGAAGTCACTGAAATGTCAATTTGCTGCTGGAAACAAATAAAAGATTTTGGAGCAAGGAAAGAAATGGACACACGAAGAAAAAATGTCCAACAATTAGTTCCTTGAAACATACAAATTATACTATTTCTGATTCACTAGATGAACATTTGAGACTTGGAATGTTTTAATCCAGGACTTGAGAAATAAAAAATTAAAAACATTATACACCTTATTCATAGAATGAAGACTATTCAGATGAGTAGCTTCAATTATAAGGAACATTTATAAGAACTAACAACAGCTGCTCATCCCATTAATTTAATCTGTGTGTAAAGGTTGACTTTGGCTTGTTTCTTTCACCACGTTCCAGGAGAAAATTTTTTGATATTTTATAAAAGTTGAATCGCCATATCAGATGTGATCCATGCACACTCTACTAGCCTGGGCATTTTTAAATCTCAGAAGTCTGACCTACAAGCATCAATGGGTAGGCAGAAACTCTCAGACATGGGAAGGTGAAGCCATGGGCCATGAGGATGCTCAATGCCAAGAATGGAAGAATGCCCTTGTTACTCAAAAGCAAAAAAACCCCAGCTCTGCAACATCATAAAGAGTGAGTACCCACTGACGGTGATAACTTAAACCTCTGTTCAAGACAACAGAGACACTATTAGTCATCACAAAAACACAAACCACTGGAGTGAAAGAGCAAAGCCCAAGAAAATACTTTCACAAGATGATTATCTTTTAGAATTACTTTACTTGAATAAGGTAAATGTCCATTATGAAAAACAAATCAAATGCATATCAGTTATATGCCCACATAGTGCAATAAAAAATAAGGAAGAGAACCAGAAACTAGCAAATAAATGTATTTTAAAGAACAGAAGCAAACCCCAGACCATAAGAAATGAATATGCTTATCTCAGAATGGAAGGTTCCGGAGGACAGAAACAGTAACTTTTCCTTCTGAGAAATCTAAAACAATGCGGTCCATTCTAAACCTCCAACAGAAAAGGCCTGTCTCCTGCTCGACACATTAAACAATGCCCATTCCTACAAGAGCTGACTTTTCCGTTTTCATTTTGTATTTCTGTTTTCTGATAGCGCACAGGCATCCAGGGGAACATCACGTGTCAGCCTTGTGCCCCTACCTCTGGAGACTCGGGCAGCTCCTCAGTGCGCCGCGCCGCGCACGGTGCCTGGGTCTGCAGCAGCCACTGCTGCCGCACGGACCAAGAAGGAAACGCAAACACGGGCAAATCCAGTCCCTGCCAGAGGCGTGTACGGACCCCAGGTGTCTCCTCTCCGGTGCTCAGATCTCGCTC
>PVKM010046365.1:0-11720 GCA_004027735.1 Carollia perspicillata
CATGGGGGAGGGCATTCTTTCTTACTCAGTCTAATGATTGAAATACTGATTTCATTCCAAAACACCCTCCTGGCCATGCAGAAATAACGCCTCGCCAGCTCTCTGAGCATGGCCTTGGCCCAGTCAAGTGGACACATACAATTGTCCATCAGAGGATAGAATCAGTTATTATGATCATGAAGAAAGGATGAGAAAGAGCGTTTCTTCCAAGTACTGCTAGATTTAAAGGAAGAAAGATAATATTCCTCAAGCGACATGATTTTCAGATCTCTATACCCCATAGTAATAATACTAGAAATAAAACGCCAGTGATGTGAATATTGTGCCAGACTGAGTGTGAGGTACCACATAAACACTCCTCATTTCCTTCTAATGGTAATCTAATAATTGTATAAAATTAAAATAAAATAATTGTATTCTTGGCCTACTTGTAAAGATGATTTTTAAATACAAGCTCAAAATCACACAGTTAGTTTTAGGTGCAATATTCATATACACGTTTAAGTTTAGTCCTAGTCCCGCTATCTCTCTCTCTCGGATTCCTCTGTAAAATTACTTGTTTCGGCATTTCCTTTATGGTCCGTGTACTTTGAGAAGACATAATTTAATGCAGATTTATCATTTTCTGTCTTGCTCTTCTCACTTAATACTATTTTATTTATTTATTTATTTATTTATTTATTTCTATCTAGCCTTCATAATCGAGTTTAGGTAATATCACCCTGAGTGGCTGCACCATAAATACTTAACCATTCTACTACTGATGAATAATCTCTAGATTCCCAAAGGTATGCACCTTTGTACATGCAGTTTTAAACTTCTCTTGGAGAAGTCCTCTGTGGCCTCAATGATTCAGTAATGAGCAAATAGCATAAATATCTATTACATTATACAAAAGCAAAATTTAATAAAGTAACATTTATAATATTTATTGTAATTTTTGTTGTTATTATAACAGGTGGCTGTTGTTGCTACTCTGTCTTGATTTCTCCCTCTCAAGCTAATTGGCTCAAGCTCTCCAAAGGGTGTTGGAGGCATAAAAGGAGAAGCGACTTACACATTGTATTAGTTATCAATTACTACATAGCAATTATCCACAACCTTAGTAGCTTAAACCAGTAAAATTTATTATTTCGCAATTCCTGTGAGTCATAAATCCAATTCTAGCCTAGCTGTGTCTTCTCACAGCTCAGGTCAATGTCTCTCCCAAGGCTGCACTGAAGATGTCAGCCAGCACTGCAGTTAACTCTAGGTTCTACTGGGGAAGGACTCGCTTCCAAGCTCACTCATGTGGATATTGGGAGGATTCGGCTCATCCCTGGCTGCTGGACTAAGGGTCTTAGTTCTCAGGGAAGTGCATATAATGATAGTTGACTCATCAGAATTGGTAAATGAGGAGGGAGGGAGGGAGGAAAGGAAGGAGACAGAGAAGGATCAAGACAGAAGTCAGTCTTTTGTTATTGAGTTGGCCAAAAAGTCCATTTAGATTTTTCCATACAAAAAGACATTTTTCATTTTCACCAATAACTTTATTGATCCAGATATTTTGAGAATGTCAGCTACTCCCACATGGAATAACATGGATTGCTCTCAATTAATGTCTCCATTTGTTTGCTATAACTTCAGTTGGTCTACCCAGCCATGGAGCATCGTCCAGAGAGAAGTCTCCGGCATAAAACCTCACAAACCCCTTTTGACACATTCAGTCGGTCACAGCACCTTCTCCATATACCGCACAAAAGTGTTCTTTTGCATTTAAGTTGCATTTTTACCTTTCTGGGAGTGAAAAGAATAATATGCTGAAGATGTTGTACATTTTCTTCCATCTTCAATATTAAAATGACTAGACAAAAATTCACAAATTTTGATAAGCTTTATTTTAAATGTTGATATGTTAAGTAATGCTGAGTTGTGGTACTGGTATTATGGCTGTCACAATACAATCTAACACAGTTGTTTCCAAAGAAGTTAAAGACAACTAAGTGCTACTAGAGCCATCTTAAACCAAATGAAATTTTGGGCCAACCCAATACCTAATCTTTGTGCAACACATCCTAATCGCTGTTGCTATTCTTTAGAGAAAGTCCTATTCTATTCTATTCTATTCTATTCTATTCTATTCTATTCTATTCTATTCTATTCTATTCTATTCCATTCCATTCCATTCCATTCCATTCCATTCCATTACATTACATTACATTACATTACATTACATTTTATTCTATTCAAACAAGTCACTACCTCCAGCCTATACTCAAGGGGTGGGGATTGTACCAGAAAGTGACTATCAGGAGGCTGGGATCATGGGGAGCTATTTTGGAAGCTGTTTACCACAGAGATCCTAGTTTACCTTTCTCTTCTTTATAAAACAAGACAAGAACTTGTAAATATCCTTCTTCTCCAGCATTCCATCCTTGTCTTTGTAGAGTTCTGATTGACTCAAGTTCCCCCATTATAACTTCCTCTGAACTGATGTGTGTTGCTGGTTTCTATCCTCTCCTATCACTTTTACATTATCTACCATTATTGGAAGAATTTTCCCAGTATCATACATTTATTATTTTATCCCACTCAAAATTATACTATGTAGAGATATTCTAAATGTATTTCAAGTCAATTCCTACATACTAGAGAATTTTCCACATCCATTTTCTCAACAATTATAATTTTTTTTTGTTAACGTATAATACAGATACTATTTTTACAATTATCTCAATTTCATTTTGAGTGCAACAAAAATTATAAGTGGAATAAGAATTAGTGAGCTTTCACTAACTCTACAATAAGAGTTCGTGCTTCTACTAAAATTCTCGATACTACTCTTTCTTCTACTTCCATCATTTTGTTAAAATTTAGAAAAGAATTAAGACAGCACCAGACATTGGGCAGAGATCCTTTCATTTTTACCTACATTAGAAAATGTGCATCTCCTTCTACTTTGCTAAGTGCAGTGATTGAAAACGTTACTGTTGAAACCACTTAAGAGTTTACTTCTAATTTTTGGCAAGAACTTATCCTCATTTCTGTCACTCTAATCCCTACCCCAGGTTTCCACTGTCAGTCCTCTGTGAATGAATTTATTATATTTATCCAAGTCCATGTTTCTCTTTCATTCATCTGAGAATTAATCTGGGGCAGGCATTTTAAGCAATCGGAAGAATTCCCAGCATAATATTGGAATTTAAAAAATACTTGTTGCGTGACTGTTCAGTGAATGAAAAAGCTTGGCATTCTTATCAAATAACTTCTATTCTGGCAACCAGGGCTCAAAAAAATTAAGTCTCCTGAAGCCCGATTGTTTTAATATCCAAAGAAATGAAGATTACTAGCACAGCTTTTGCCAAAGAACCAGGGATTAGCAATGAAAGAAGGGCCGAAAGCCACCTCTAACGTCAAATACATAAGCTTTTATGGAAAGAAAGTACAGCCCGCAGATATAAGTCAACTAATGCTTTATTCATGAGCTGGTTCTGACCAGGGCCTTCCTCTAATCATCCAGAGAGTCAGATGCCATAAATGTTATTGATTCACGTACCTCCTGAGGTCTAAACCCATGGCCCCAGAGCAAAAATATAGGATGTGGCCACATGCTTGGAAGACACAGAAGCTTGCTTCTTCTAGGATAAGGGAAGTACTGGAGTATCCCAACCCACACTTCTAAGATGCAGGAGATAGCTTCACAGTGTTCAAGGAGGACAAATCTTAGAGGAAACTAGGAAAAGAACAAGTTCCTGGTACTTTCTGATGTCATCTTATTCTCATGACAGCTGGCATTTTTAAATGTGTTCCTGGGGTCAGATTTCCATTTCCATCTGTACTCTGCTGTTTATTTTGAGTGAATTGGTTCGTGAAAGTCATATACTGAATAAATAACCTGTGCAGCCAAGTTTATTCACATTTTAAACATGGTCCACAAAGAAAGTTGGTATAGACACTGGATCCAGTCATTCATAAAAAGCAGACTAGTAACAATTTATCTCCCGGATGCCACCTTGCAACGCACATCTCAACGCGTAGAGCAAGCCTTATGCCGAAGTAGCTCATTTGTACAGACTGAAGGCTAACATCTGGCTCAAGAAATGGCAGCTTACCGTCACTGCAGCAGCATCAAAAGAAAAAAAATGAATTCAACTTACATATCGTCACATGCAATGAAAACAGGGATTGTGAGCATTCATCGATTTTCAGTATACTTGAAAGTAGACATTAGCACGTCTGCAATGATTGTGCATTTTTCCATTAAATAAGACTTATGTGTGAGTTTGCTTTGCATAGTATAGGCCAACTGTCTTATTTGGAGTTAAATACCTCCTTATGGACAGATTTAAGTTCCCCAAAGTTATTCTTGGGTGGAAAATAATTTAAACAGAAAAATCCCCTTCACTATTTTAATGTAAGGGAGTGCCAAGTGTGTGTCAGAGAGAAGTGAGCTGCTCACTGACAACAAACACGATATGCAAATAGGCAGAGGTGGAGGGATTAGCTGCTGAGACTGACTTGAAATACCAGATTTAAGCAGTCTTCATTGATTCTCTCTCAAAGACAAAACATGTTTTCCTTTTCATTCAGCTAGAAAATAGTCTTTTATAACTGTCTTAATCTTTTGTAAGTGACATTTTAATGTTTAAATGTTAATGCAGCAATCATTAAGCCCCGAGTCTGTGCCAAACACAATTCAACATGTAAGCAAACATGCAAAAATCTCATATGGTTTCTGACACAATAGATTATTGTCTTGATTTTGAGCTAGATCAGCAGCATGATTAGTTCAATATGAATAAGAAAAATATCACTGAATGTTGTCACACACATTGTTACCTTCACCCATCTTTTGTCCACTTCAAAATGAGGAAAAACTAGACAAAGCACTAAAATAATGAATAAGAAGTTGCCTTCTAGTAGTGTTGCAATAAAATAACTATGAGATTACCAAAATGCCCATATTAGGACAGTAACAGTAGCATCAAAAGTAGTACTCTTTATAAAGATAGAAGTAATTTTGGCAATACAGGGGTAGTAAGCACTTACATGTCTTAACCAAAGGCCATGGGCCCTATGATGACAGCTTTAGATAAATCAGCACACTTGATTTGTATAATAACACTATCAGGTTATTGTAGCAGGTAGGTATGATAATTATCCCCATTTTATAGTCGAGGACACTTGAGTCTAGCAGAGGTTAAATAAGCTTCGCATGGCTCCAAAGCTAAAACTTAGTCAAACTGGGATCGGGAATCCAAGTCCAGTATTTCCAAAGCCAAACTACATAGCATTGAAAAATAGGTAGAATGAGTCAAACTTGTCTTTATCACTTACCACTTCCTCCTGAGTGAACCTGGAAAGTTACTTTGGGGATTAGGAATGTTTTTTCTATAAAGGACCAGACAACAAACACTTTAGGGTTTGCGGGCCACAGGAATAGGTGCAATTACTCAATTCTGCTGCTGTTGTACACTGTAAGGAGCCACAGACAATAAGCAAAATTTTATTTCCAAAAGCAAGCTGACATTTGACTTATATAATCACCCTGAGCTTCATATTTTTTGCCTGTAAAATAGAGACGATCCTACCTTTTGAGATGGTTGTCATTACTTTAAATAAACAAGCAAATGATATGACATATATTAGGTATTTAATACATGTTAGCTATTATTATGTTTTAAATTATTTTCATTCTTTAGCTATTTCCTTTCTAATCCACAAAATGAAGATGATCCATATATTTGTGCCCTTCAGTAAAGGGCACAAGTGTGAGTATCTTTTTAATGCTAAGGGTGTTGTGTGTGAGTGAGATGTGCTGTTGGGGTGAAATACATCAATTTATTCAAATTGTCCTAGAACCTACCATGCATAGAATCTTCCGGGTGCCGGAAATGCAAAGATCAGATAAACATAGGCACACATATTAGGCAAACATCAACATAGGTTAAAAACATATTTTTAGGCAAACATAAACATAGGTCAAAACATATTTTTACCAAAGTTCTAGTAGGGACATGTGTACAAATAGCTATCTAACATGGGAGGATATATTTCCTCCTAATACAACTATAATACTATAAATTATGTGATAAGAATTGAGTTTTTATCTTATTCCTTCATTATTAGCCTGTGATTTGTTTGAGGTCTGGCATGGCTTGTTTGCTCTATATTCTCAGTGTTTGCCGTGGATCCTTACTCATAGCAGCAAATGTTAATGAAGGGATGTATAATGAATGGCAGACAAAATGTTAAGACATGTGCAATCATAATATAAAAAGATAGCTTGCAACTGGAATAATCCAAAGAATTTAAACCATCCACCAACTTTAATTCAATACCTGCTGCATTATCAATGTTGCAGGTGGCTCCTAACACAGAGGTTAAGAGGAGGGGAATTTGAATGATATTGTCCTGTATAGCAACCTCCTAATGGCAAGTCAGTGTAAACAATTAACTTCCTTATGGCTTTTCTCGAGAAAATTATACTTACTGAACAAAACAGTTGTGAAGATTGCATGAGATAATCTTATCGAAAGAGTTTAGATAATGCCCAGCACAAAGTATACATAATGGCTATGATGATAATGTTGGTGAGGATTTTGATGATAATAAATGGTAACATTTGGAATAGGATTGACTAAAAGTGAAATCAGTGAGTTAAACATTTATAGTTTTTTTTTTCCTTCACACATAACTTCCACAGTTAGACTGCTGCTGGCCTAATGCTGTTGCTCTGTAATGTCTTCAGTGACCCAGGCTCTTTCTACTCTTCCTCTCTGCCATGTTTTAACCTGCACTAGTCAAAATGTGGTCCATGCACCAGCGGCATTAGCATCACTGGGAGCTTGTTGGAAATCTAAACGTATGGTCACCGCCCTGACCTACTGACTGAGAAGCACAGCTTCCCAGGTGGCTTGCTCATGCACCTTAGAGTTGGAGAACCACAGCCGTAGCCCGTGTTCTCACCCTCATGCGTGTTTCCTCACAGCAGCAAGATGGCTTCCTACTTTCCAGTAGAGGAAGAATGGCACTGTTGCGTTGGCTTTTGTTCTGTTTTTGAGGGGATGTATGTAGAAAAGTGTGTCTGGAGAATGATGAAAAAAACGAGATGAAATCGAAACTACCTGAAGATGGTTCTTGAAGCTGAGAAGATGGGAAATTGGGAAGAGATTGTGATGGGCCTCGAATGTCAGGACAAAGAGTTTGGATGTTAATCCTCAGAGGTCTGGGACAGGATAAGAATTGTATTTCTGGAAAATAAGTCAGACAGCATTTAAGAAGAACCTCTATAGATCCCAGTTCTCTTAGGCTGGCCATGCAGGGAGACTTTCAGTGTGGAGGGAGCCCCTGACACAGGGAGCCCCTACTGTGCGTCTCCAGTTCTCTCCTTAACATTGCTAACGATCAGTGCCACCAAGTCCAGACAAAATGTTTTAACGTCACTTAGCACAGTTTAAAAAGCTTCTCAACAAGGATTTAAACACATACTGAAGATGTGCAGTGGCAAAAAGAAAAAATACCTAAAACACATAAATATAACCACATAATGTGATTCCAAAGATGTGGCTTGCTGGCTGATTTATTGACAGCTTAGCAAGAGGGGTTTTTTAGATTTTACCACCTGATGGTTCCCAAAAGTACCTCAAGATGTCTTGAAGTCCAAGAGATCCTTTGCCCACACGTGTAAGGCCCACCCTCAGAGTTTGTTTCCTCTCCTAGGGTCAGCTGATTCCTGTATGATGGATGATGAGGAAGTCAAGAGGAACAACAACTTTATTGTGAGTGCCAGTGCTGACAGCCCAGCTTATGTTCCACTGCTCACAGTCGTCACATTTTCATTTTTAACAGATTTATTGATGTATAACTGATATACAAAGAACTTTACACATTTAATATGTACAATTTGATGAATTTGGATATATGCAAATACCCTTGTCACCATACCTGCCCACAAGCAAGTTAATGCACATATCCGACAACTTCCAAAATTTCCTGTGTGTGTGTGTGTGTGTGTGTGTGTGGTAAGAACACTACAAAGAGATCTATTCTCTTAACCAGTGTGGAAGTGCGAAATACCAAGCTGTTAATGATAGGCACTGTTCTGTCCAGCAGACCTCCGGAACTTTTTTACCTAGCATAAATGAATCTTGATACCCACTGAGTAACAGCTTCCCTTCCCCCACCCCCAGCCTCTGACATCGACTACTGTAGTCTTTGCTTTTACGAGTTTGACTATGTTAGATACTTCCAATTGCTGAAATCATGCAGTACCTATCCTTTCATTACTGGCTATTTTTCACTGAGCATAATGTCCTCCACATTTATCCATGTTGTCACAAAGGCCCGAATTTCCTTGTCTTCTAAGTCTGAATGACATGCCATTTGTATGTATGTAGCCTATTCTCTTTATCCATTTATCTGTCAAAAGACACAGAGTGCCACCTTTGTCAGAAATTAAGTTGCCATGCATGTGTACATGTGTGGTAAGGCATAAATTACCCTTCATAGTGTCATTATTTTTTAAAATACCTCAACGCTGTGGAAAGATTCAGCACTTCAATGAATTGTAACATTTCATCATTTTGTTTCAAATACTAGTAATAATGACAACAACATGACAGTTCCCTTCTGTACTCTTGATCCACTATCTTCCTCTTTCTTTGAAACTAACTTGTGACACGGCACCCGACTCCAGATTCTTTCCGAAGGCCATCCCGTACACTTGCCTCACACGGAGTCAGCCACGCAAATGGTAACTCCAAGAGTTACTCAAAAGAAGCAAATGCATTTCTTTCCTGCTCATGTTTATATTTATCCTCAAATTTATATTAGTTAATTTAAAACAGATACTCATGTTTGCTCCTTTGTAACCTTTAAATAAATGGTATTGTGCTGTTCGAACCATTCGGTGTATTAGTTAGAGTAGTGTAGGCTGATTTTTTAAAAAGGCAAGTATTTCGTTGATTTCACAGTCAGTTTTAGATTCGTTCATCACTCATGGAGAGGTGTTCACGTCTGCAGGTTGGCTTTCTTCCGTGAGATCACTCAGACACCCTGCCTTGGTTTTTTCTTATTGTACAACAAACTATACCACAAACTTAGTGGCTTAAAACCATGTTTAGTTGTTAGTTCATCATTATACATGCCAGAAGTGCAGGCACAGGATAGCTGGTGACTCTGCTCAGTGACTCCTAATGAAAAATTCACGAGATTGACCAGGGTACACTCCTTCCTGGAGGCTCTGGGGCTTTTGCTTCCGAGTTCCCTTAGGTTGATCGAAGAATGCACTTTTAAAAAAAGATTTTATTTATTTTTTTTTAGAGAGGGGGAAGGGGAAGAGAAAGAGAGGGAGAGAAACATCAATGTGTGGCTGCCTCTTGCACACCCCCTACTGGGGATCTGGCCCACAACCCAGGCATGTGCCCTGACTGGGAATCAAACTGGCGACCTTTTCCTCCACTGGCCCATGTTCAATCCACTGAGCTACACCAGCCAGGGCCAGAATGCACTTTCAAGCTGAGAAACCGAGATCCCAGTTTCCTTGCTGACTGTCAGCCATGACTGTTCTCAGGTCATAAAGGTCACCCTCATTTCTCACGTCTTCCATCTTCAAAGCTAGCAACAGACAATATCCCTCAGATGAAAATCCTTTTCAAATTTCAAATCTGCAGGACACACTCAGTGCCTTTTAAGGTCTCACCTGATTAAGTCAAACCAACCAAAAGTAATCATCTATCTTTAGATGAACTGATTTGGGGTCTTAATTACATTTGCAAAACCCATTCACGGCAGCACCTAGATCAGTGTTTGAATAAGTGGGTGTACACCAGGGAGCCATCTGAGAACTACTGTATGCCCACTGTACTTTCCATGTGTGGTTTCCAAAATTTCCTGGACATCAACATCTCAGTCGATGTGAAGGGAAGAAAAGTATAGAGGACAATTCATAAGATTTGTTTGTAAACAAAAACTGGAATTAGCACATTTCACTTCCACTTACATTCTGTTTGGAGAGAAATGGGCCATGTGTTTCAACCTCACTGCAAGGGGACCTGGGATGTGTTTTCTGACACTACGTTCAAGACTGAAATGTAGATTCTGATGGATAGCTGTGGTCTCCACATTCTTCAGGAGTTTGATTCATATTTTGTCTTTCTCTCTCTCTGCTACTCTCTCTTTCTGAGCTTACCTTTTCGAGTCTAGTAATTTTATGGTCATGTCCACAAACACACAAAGCCAACACTTACTATGTCTGCTCAGACATAGATCTTACATGTGACTCTGTGGGGCAGGGATTACATAGAAGGCAGCTTGTTCCAGGATCTGTTTAGAGGCTCTGTGATTTCTGTCTTTATTAGTAGAGAGCTGCTGCCACAGGTAGTGGTTGATAGTGAATCCCCACTCTGTCCCCGGCTTTATGCATTTGGCCTGACTCAGGTGCCCTGCTTTATGCAAGTTTTTTTTGTTGTTGTTAGTCATAGTGAGAGTCAGACTCAGAGCCTCAGCTTCCTTTCTCTGTTTTTATACTTCGATGCCAACAAATCTGTAGTTTCACTTCTGACCCAACTTCATTTCCATATATTTTTGGTCAAGGGAAATATTTATATTAACTTTAAATGTTCTCTTCTTACATTTTGATTATCATTGGTTTATTTGAAGCAGAGTTAAAGACTTCAAAATTAAACACAAATGTCATCTTCCCCAGAGGAATATATGAATAATAATTTTAACTTAAATCCTATAGGTGGGTCTGTTTCTGCTGCCTATTAGTTCTTTTCTGTGGTTCCTGTTTCCCTGTCTCCATTTATTAGTTTCCCGGGGCGGCCATAACAAAGTATGACAAACTGGGTGGCTTAAAACAACAGAAATGTATTTTGTAACAGTTCTGGGAGCCAGGAGTCCCGAGTTAACGTGGTGACAAGGCCATGTTCTCTCTGCAGGCTTTAGGGAAGAATATGTTTCACGGCTTTTTCTTAGCTTCTGGAGTTGCCAGCAAACCTGGACACTTCTTGGCTGATAGATGTATTGCTTCAAACTCTCCATTCGTTGTCATGGGGCATCTCCCTTTATGTTTCTGTGCCTCTGCCTGCATCTCTTCATAAGGACCCCGGGGCCTGCAAGTGTAGCATGACCTCAACTTAACTCGATTACTTCTGCGGAGACCCTATTTCTAAACAAGGTCACATTCATTGGTAGCAGTATAAGGACTTCAACAAATCTGTGGGGGGGTAGGGTTACAATTCCACCTACAGCACTACTCATGTGCCTTGTTATTTTGACTGAATGCCAGAAATTTTGTTTGAAGGACTACAAAAATAATTTGAGACTTGTAATGATATTAACTTCCTCCAGAAAAGATTTAATTTGAAAGATCAGCTTAATCCAGTTTTATTTTATTTTACTATTTTATTTTATTATTTTATTTTATTTTATTATTTTATTTTTTATTTTATTTTATTTTATTTTTTATTTTTTATTTTACTATTTTATTTTATTTTACTATTTTATTTTATTTTATTTTACTATTTTATTTTATTTTACTATTTTATTTTATTTTTTTATTTTATTATTTTATTTTATTATTTATTTTACTATTTTATTTTATTTTATATTGATTGTTGTTCAAGTACAGTTTTCTGCCTTTTACCCCCATCCCTGTCCATCCCCCTAACCCTCCCCCTCCTTCGCATTTACACCCCCTCCCCTACTTTTTGTCCATGTGTCCTTTATACTTTGTT
>PVKM010046366.1:0-11726 GCA_004027735.1 Carollia perspicillata
AGGCATTATCTCTCTGAGTTTCATTCAGTTTCAGCCTAAGTGCTTGTCCTCAGTTTATAGAACAGAAAACAGACCCCAAAGGTTTAAATCACTTGAATGTTAAGTCAGGGGTGCAAAGGCCAATCTGTTGCTATTTTCATTATAACCAACTGTTAAAAATTGATGTTTGGCATAAAACTGCAGGCCAACTAAAATTCTAAAATCATAAATTCTGGCTAATGGCTCTCTAATAAGGAAATTCAAGGCAAGCTAATGGAAAAAATGATTTGCTGGGGCAGCCTTCTATATGGAGCTCTTCAAATAAAATCACATTAGTAACTTCACCTATTCAATTCTTAACCTTGTGTTTTTTTAAAACAGCCAGAAGCTCATGGAGACTTGGAGGCACAATATTTATCATTTACTAGCTGAGTATCAGGATTCGGTTTCCCTATTACTGACCTGTTGTGGAAGTAATACATGTATATAACTCTTATCATAGTGCCTAACTTACAATAGCAGCCCAGTACACAGTAATCACGGTAGAGCTAAGTAAGTGCACAGGTGAGTTGTCCCTTGAAAACTTCACAAGGAATTACAAAGAGAATGGTATTTTTTTAGAATATTTATCAACCAATTATCCATAGCTTTGAAAGTGGATAGGAAAACTTAAATGTTAACCAAATGTTTTCACTAGTATACTTAAAAAAATCTTCCCGGCCATATCTCTGCTATTGATACAGGGAGATCTGGCCAAATCTGGGCAGAGGAGGGCCTGAGTAAGGGAGGGGACCCCATGTGTCCCAGGGGAGGCTGAATTCCAAGCTAAAGAATAAAAAAACTAACCAGTAGCCCCAGCAACCCGAAGACAGATACCCTGGGTACAGGGAAGAGACCAGAGACACAGCAGGAAGAAAGAAGCCTTGCAGGAGTCTGCAAGTCTGCACAAGGGTAGAGAATGATGGACAACAGGAAAAGTCCTCCTATCCCCTTCTGGTTCTTGATTGAAGGGAAAACCAGAGGTCACAGAGGCACGTGTACCTAAAGGATAGCATGGCAGCAGGAGGAGGTGAAGACCTGCCACTCTAGCCTGGGAAAAGGATGGGGTAGGCTGGGAAAACTGTATGCTTTTGGAGTGCATGGTAGTTTGGGCCAGGAGATTTAAATGGAAGGGGGACAGGTACTCCCCTTTTCCCTTCCTCGGGGATCCATGCTGGGATGCACAGGCCCCAGGTGCTAAGGCAGCCTCAGGCACCAGCCTGCAGAAGCAGATGGAGTCCCTGCAAGATTGATTGACTGCAGTGGTTGGCAGCAGCCCTGGGCCCCTGGTGTGAGAAGCAGCCAGCATGGCTATTGTGGTGCTGGCCACACATGGGGGACTACAGGTAGGCAGCCTGAAGCCAGATAGCTGTTCGTTTAGCAGCCTTGGACTACAGAGAAGGATGGAGCAGGATTTCGGATCATTGTTTCTGGTTCTGGGGGCAGCTGGGTTTTATCTGTGTGAGATTGGCCTGCAGTCCAGACATCCCTCATTTCCCCAAACTGTGCAACATCTTAATAAAGAACTTTTTCCTTCCCTACCAACATTTGTCTTAGGCTTGTGCTCAACAACAGAGGCAGCCGAACCCCACTTTTGTTCGGTAACACTATTATCTTTGTACCCCTATACCTTCATCACCCTCATCTCTGGCCTATTCTGACTGACATCTGTTAACATATATTAAGACAGTAAAAATAAAATGAAGAATTTCATGTAATCTTTGCACATGGTAGTAGAGATGTGTAGAGATGTAGATTCCCCAGTTGGATGAGTTCAAAGTAAAAGAGGAGAATGGAATGCTAATATAGAGCATTCCAAAGGGGAAGTATTAGGGTATTAATACTTCCTAGAAATCTAAGGTTAAAATAAGATTAAAGTAAAATCTTGGGAAGTTGATAAACTCACAAATATATTTATAAAAATGAATGTACGTATAGTTATACTGAGAAAGTTCAAAAAAGCAAAGGACTCGATTATGTCATATCACCATACAATTTTTTACAGAAGTATCAATTTATTCACTTTTAATTACTTTTTAAAAAGACAGCTCATAGTGGCAATTATGAGACACTTTGTTAAATAAAAGATGAAATAAATTTATTATTAAATTCAAGATATTTTTTCACAATTTACTGTGAAAATGTGCTTCTTTTTTAAATGATTTTGCTTTTTTCATTTGTTAAATTATATTCTCATGATAGAAATTTTGTAAAACAGTACCCTTAAAGGCTATTTCCCAGATTATGAAAAGAGACTGAAAATGTTAAAGAAAAAAAATGCTGTAATTAGGTGGCAAATTAGTCAGTAGAAAAAGCATTCGTGGCCTAAGGGGGTCACATGGCACTAATGCTGGTCCTTTTCACTGTTTAAAGAGGGGACATCATTTAGTAGCCAGGACAGTTTTCCCACTAAAGCCATCGCCTTGGGAAGTGGCTTCCTTCCATCATCCTATTAATATTTATTAAGCATTCACAGAGGCAGGTAGGGTCTATTGGAGCTAGAGAAGTTTAGGAAAACTAAAAATACTCATGGAGTTTATATTCTACTAGAAGTAATACACAATAAAATAATGCATGTTAATCATATACTGTTTGCTACTAGTAAGTACTTTGATAAAAAAAAAGTAAAGTAAGCTTGGGGAATACGAAGTTTTGGGTTGGGCTGACTGGCAATTTTAGCAATGAGCTAGGGAAAACTTCACTGAGACTGTCGTTTTGGAATCAAAACTGGAAAGAGCAGGGAATAGCCATGAGGATGTCAGAAGGGCGTTCTTAGCAGCACAAACAGCAAGTGCGATGGCTTGGAAGCAGGAGCTTGCCCAAGGTTTTCAAAGAACTGACAGAAGCTCAGGGTGCCTGGAGATGGTGAACATTCCCGGAGAGATGGCATTATTGAAGGGGTAAGAGCCCACAAACCTTCTCAAGCCTTGTTTTCTTTTCTTCAAAATAATTATGAAGAGGATGCTTTCTACCTAGGATTGTTGTAAATACTCCATGAGATAATTCATATAAAGTACAAAGCACAATGCCTAGCACACAGTAAGTGCTTAATAAATGCTTGTTCTTGGCTTTTGTTATTTCATGAAAATAGAGCCAAAGGGCTATTATGCCTAATACTACTGACTATTTGAGTCATTTAGCTGACCCCTTTACCCAACTCCATGACCACTCAGAGACCATTGAATTATAATTTCATTTTTTGTGTGGTTTCTGCCCCCAAGGGAGAATATGCCAGTTTTACTAATGGAGGTGTTCCAAAATTAGATGCCAGTAAAGTTCCCTGTATAAATTGACAAATTTTCAACTTGTCACTGTGAGCCTAATTATTGTGAGTTTACACATGAGGAAGAGAGCTAAGCTCATATTTCACTTGCAAAGTCCGATTTCTAATGCAGATCACCTGACTTTACCGCAGAGGTTCCCTAAGGTGATTCAGCTCAGGGATGCAGCCTAGGGGAAGGCCAGCAGGACCCCCTTGGCTGCACTCATCTCATCTCCTTTCCCTTTCAATTGTTACAAATACACCATCGTCATTTACCCTTACTCAACACTGTCACATGTTTCATCTCTTGTAATCGTCTACATTTACAGTGAGGGTGCAAAATAGCTGCTACTTCCCCCTATTTGACAAGTGCAGAAGTCAGACATAGAGATGAAGAGGCAGAACTGGCCCTGGGCCCAGACAGGCAGACTCCTCAGCATGTGCTCTTCCACTGTGGACAGCAAGAAGACTTGGGTTTCAGTTTCAGATTGCCTGCTAACAGACATGTGGTCTTGAAAATCCCTCTTCGTGGGGTCTGTCTTCTTAGAGAGTTGGAATAAACAAAATATAGTGTCCTTTGCAATGTAAATATCCTAGGAATGTGAGGTAAGAGTGAAGTGATCAAATTAATAGAATGTGCAAAGCAGAAATTCAATTAGAGCAGAAATTAACAAAAGAATATACAGGGTCCAACAGAGGTAAGGCTTCTTTGAGTGCGGTTGGTAGGGTATTAATATGGGTGTAATAATTTATAGTTTTAGTTGGAACATTTCACCTAAACTGTCTAATGGTGTGCTTGAATGTGATATTGTTATGTTACAGAATTACATACTTATGACTTTGTAATAAAAATTTTGCAATAAAAACAAGTGTTATTTGTGCTGGACCCTGTAAATGAAAGTTGAGTCCGAACAGAAACACCTTTGTCTTATATAATGTATTTATGGATAGTTGAAGAGTTGGGAAGAACAGGGGAAGACATGTGCTGAACATTAATATTTGGCAAAGAGACCCAAGGTAAATTGTCAGCTTCTTATTTTTTATATTTTCCTGTTGGAGTTTATTGTTGGGAACAACCCTGCCTGGATTCAGAAGCTGTAACCCCTCCATGGCTAAGGCTGAGTGAACGACCTTTGGACCATAAGCCACTAAGGAGACAAAGCTTATCTCCCTGGCAGGGGCACCATCTCAGCCCCTTTTGCTTCATCCATAACTGGCCCCCAGTGCTTGGTCGGTTAGTCAATGATGGGTAAGATTCCCCAAGGGGGGAGCGACCCAAGACAGGCATGATTACATGGAGGCCCCAAGGAAGGACTTGGGGGGCTACAGCAAAAGAGGGTGACAGACCCCTACCCCTTGGCTATGACATAGCCTGAGTCCTCATTCAGTCTGCAAGAAGTCTCCTAATCTCTTGGCTGCCTTACTATCCTTGCCTGACTTAAGCCTGAGACAATGCCTTAAGCCTGAGAAAATGCTGGTGGGGGGCACCGCCCTGTGCTGGAAAGGGCAGGTTCCCTAGGGCAATCAGGCCTAAGAAAGAATATGTAAAATCATGTGAAATGTGCTTTTGTTTAGAATACTCTCAATTAAATATGGGTCCAAGCAAGAAGTGAGTTTGTTCCTCAAAGTTTTATAGCTCTTTAGCTATCTGACCCTGACTCAAAACAAGCCCTCAGAGTTCTTTGTTGCCTATTGTTTGATCTTTATTGCCTGAGAATGATTAATGAGCTTTACCTGTATTCCTGTGCAAAATGAACCTAATAAAAGCCCATTGAGGAAAAGGCTCTTGGCCCTTCTCCTTTATGAGATTAGCTACCTTTTCTTCCCCAAGCAGATCACGTCTTGGTAGACTTATTCTCATCCATGGCAGCTAGGCAGTCTCTGTGAGCAAAGCTCCCCCTCAGTTTATTCATGAGAAATCAGTAAGTTACTATAAAATTAATAAATTAACAAAGTTAAGTAAAAGAACTAATACTTTCAACCAAAGCCTGACTGAACCAATAAAAAATAATATTGAACATGAATTGAAAAATTAAATTTAAAAAGTATTACACAGAAAAATAGTTTCATAAAATATTAAAAAATAAATATGTATTTTAGGTTTTTTAAAATTGCATATTCAAGTTACATCATCATGCACATTTATGACTTAATCACTACAACAGTGCTGTCCTCCTGCATTGCCACCATGAAACCCGCTGCAGTCTGTTTGTGTTGGAGACATCCGTCTATTATTTTTGGTTCGCTGACCTGTGTTTTTATTGGAGGTGTTGGAGAGGTCTTGAAGGCCTTGGCAGTCCATGTCCCCTAGCAATTTTCCACCCTGTCATCTTAAAAGGAAACTGTGCTGCATCACACAAAATTACCCTCACTAGAGCAGTGAAGTGGCAGGGAAAAGGGGCGCAGTCGACTCACCTCAATACTTTTTTTAGACTGTGTCCCGAAAAATTGCCTGTTTGTTGTTTGTTTGTTTTTTTAATTTTCCTTTTGATCCACACCAACTATTTGAATACCATCAAGATTTCAAGAAACTACAATTTTTCTGTGCCACACTGCCCTGATACTTTAGTTAAGTGTATGCATTTGGGTCAAGATAATTGAAACAATAAGAAATTAATTTCTCCTCTTTCAAGCTTACATAAGAACCCTCTTTAGTTTCCCATGCATTAAAATGACATTTCTCATATCAAGTAGCTACCCACTTAAAATCATGCTAGGTCCCACTGATTGTGATAGGGAGAAGACAGGGAATCATTTATTCCTTACAGAACATGTACTTCTGTATTTGTACACAAAGCAACCTTGGTTTTTGGTAGCAGACTTTTAGTTATAGCCCAGGGAGAGGGAAATTTGATTATTTACTGGTAGAACTGGAGAATATAAAGGAATGTGATTCACTTCACTACCTAGAATGACAGGACCGATGCCTCTGTACTGACATTTGAGATCTCATCCTTCCCCTTCCTAGGATGCAAACTTCATTAAAGCATCATTTAAAATATTTTGACTTTGGATAATCAAGGTACATTTAGAACATGCATTAATAAATGAGCCTATGGAAACCACAGAAACTAAGTTAGTCACATCACTGGCTTCTACTCTCCATCTATTTTGGTGGTTTACTGAGGATGTTACAACTTGAATTCTTAAAAACTACTTTAATATTTTCACTATAAATGAATGTTCATAGATAGTATTATACATAGAATTCTTCATTGCTCTATTTGTTATTCAAATAAGTAAAAGCTATTTTCCTTTTAATTTCCTTTAAAGTGGGTTACTAATAAGTTTAAAATAAATATGAACAAATATAAATACCCCAAAGTAAAATAAATAAGTTTAAGTATTTTAACACATTCATTTTATTTTTTCATAAAGACAAATAAAGGAGGAGCAAACAATAAAACAACAAATATTATGTAAAAACTTGAAAACATTAAAAGGGAAAAATGTATATGTAGTCATAGAAGAAATCAATGACCTAACATAATCTCACTTGCTTGTATCCAGGTGAAAGAAAAGTTTCACCAGGGGCATGAGAGTTTAATTAAATGGGACACCAAATATGTGGAGTTGATGGTTCAGATACTTCAATCTAAATCTATTTTCAGTACTTTTATAACTGCAAAGAGAATAGATTCCAGTGCACAGTGCAATGTCTATCACAGAAGGAACTCAGCTGAAATGAGCATCTGGTATTATCTCCTTTCGTCTTTCAAAGTGAGGACATCAGGTGACGTGTCCATTGGAAATGCCACTAGAAAAGGAAGAGAATAGAATCACAGAGTAACGGAAATTACACTATCACTATAGTTATAGTTGATGAAGCTTGTTTGGAATATCTTCATAAAGGTGAGATAAATAATTATTTGGTTAGGCAGCTGAATATCATATTGCTTTTGGGTTTAATATTTAACTCAATCTGTTTGGGCCAGGAGGGCAGCAATTAATGTTTCATATCAATGCCTCCAAAATTTTGAGGAATTGAACTCTATCATTATTTGTCAGATCATCCACTGCTCCAGGAATAACTATTCATAACGCCTATTAAAAATTCTCAGGGAATTAACATATTTGTTTTCAATATTTGCAATTTCTTCTAGGCAGCCAAGAATCACTAAACCAAGATTAGGATTTACTCTTTTATTACTTTGAGACATTTAAGAATATCTATACCAAAGATAAAAATGCTAATTTTCTCCTACTGGATTATCACTTCAGTAGTCTCTTGCTTCCCATTGCAAATATATTTGTAAGCCACTAGGTATTTACTTCTGGACTGTAGACTTTCCTGGGAAGATAATTTTTGCAAGATTAAAATAAAATGATCCTTGATTTTCCTGTCATTAAAAGCTTCTGTTCACAAACCACAAGTCTAAAGGGAGTAAAATCAACTAAAGAGAAATTTTGCTACAAAGGGAGCTTTAGCTCATGTTCTGGTCATTGAGATAAGATTTAATGCCACCATTGATTTACACCATGTATTATAGTTAAGACAGTAATTACTACCTTAAAGTTTATAGTATCTCTAGTACCTCTGAAAGATGTTCTCTTAAAAATATTAATGTATACTAATAAAGCACTGGGCTATTAACTATTTTTGTTGTATATTATTTTTACAAAGCCTTTTTTAACAGAATGCAATCATTTTTTTCACAGAGTTTTAACACTCCAAATTCTTCTATAGAGCTATTTCATAAACCCAGTAAAATGTTATATTCTAAATATGTCTTTAGCCTAGGATGTACCAAGTACTCTGTATACCACAAGCAAGTCAGAAATTAAAGATATGATCCTGTCCTCAAAGAGTTTATAGTCTCTTAGGCTGTGAGTATAGACAGGCAGTTACAGTGTAATGTGATAATAACACTAAATGCAGTGTGCTATAGTGTAAATGGGAACACCAGACAGTGCAATCTACAACAGCAGGCACGCATTCTCACGTGGTGAGCCTTCCGAGTAGTCAAGCCCAGGTTCCACTGGGCTTCACCACCTGTAGGTGAAGGTGCAACCAGGGAAGGATGCGAATGCTGTTCAACCCTACGAAGTGCAGGGCCCCGAGCAGGGGCTCTTATGCTGTAACTAAGAGCAGTACAGGGATGCACTTTGACCAAAGGAATACTGAACATGGAAGACAAAGTCTCCTTACTTCATTCCCTTGGGAAAATGGCTCTGAGACCCATAATGCATATAGCCTCTGAAATCCATGAGGTTAAGCAAACAGCTGCTATTAATACCAAGTGGTAGCCAGCTTTGACCCTCAGACCAGCTCTCCTTTCTTCTGACATTCTGCTCTTCTTTTGCTTCACCTGAATTTGCCTACAGTTGCATTCCCTAACATTATAATAGCAGATTATTTTTTTTCCCTGAGGCTCTGCTTTCTGAGGCCCCAAATGAAAACGAATTTTAAGCAGAAAAATAGCATAATAAGATTTTTTTCCTGCTCTGTAAATGCATTTATTCATCCATTTAACAAATATTTCCTGAGGATCTTATAGGATAAAGTCAATGTGCAAGGTACTGAGGATAAATGCACAAGGCAGATACGGTCCTTCCTTCATGAAACATCTGAGATGTGGGGAACAGAAAAGTTAACGGGTAGTTACGATGGAAGGCGGTGTGGGCTGCAGTGGAGAAGTACAAGGCTCTGTTGGAAAGCCTAAGGATACCAAACCCATTCTTCTAGCCTGATGGCAAGTTTCCCACAGGAAATAAGAAAGGCTTTTGGTTGTAAAGCCTGGTAATCAATGACTGTGTTCTTTCATCAGCAACGCTCATTTTTTCTCCTTTTTCATTCATATGTGCCATTCGTTATATTTCCCAGTGTAAGCTATCTCCTGTATTATTTCTTTGATCTGAAATATTTTTGTGTGACCGCCAATATCCATGGACTTATTTCAACTCCATCTTTTGCTCTCTAAAAAGCCGATAGAAGATCCTAGAAAAAAGGACAGAGGCCATGCCATAGAGGAATTTACATACTAATGTTAAGTGTTTGGACTTCAACCAGAAGGGTAAATAAAATTTTAAGATTAGATTTTCAGTACAGAAAAAGCATTCTAGCTGCCGTACTTTTTAGATGTTATTTAAAGTCTACTCTTTCTACTTATTAAAAAAAGTTTGCTGTAAAACTATAGGCTACATTACTCAGCCTCATACATTTCATGTTTACCGCATCTCGTTACTGAACCATTTTCTCTTGTGCTGGATTTAATCTCAGGTTGTTTTGCATAGAAATAGATTGTGCGAACCTGTAGCTGATGAGCAATAGGCTATATACCACACAGCCTACATGTGTAGAAGGCTATACCACCTAGGTGTGCGTAAGTGCACTCTACGGTGTTGTGTAAATACAAAGTTGAAATTGCCTAACGACGGATTTCTCAGAACTATCCCAGCTGAGTGGTGCATGACTGTAATGAGTAGGCCAAATAAAGAAGAACCAAAGAGCTGAGGAAAGGTTGATGGTCACACCATGTTTGCACCTTAGGAATCTCGTTAAGTGTTGGGCGATTTAATGAAGTTGGCCTTGCCAGATAAAACACATTGTTTGCTGAATCTGGCAATTCTAACTTAGGTAGGAAACATGTGAGAAAGAATATGTTTGTAAGAAATACTGGAAGGAGTTGGTGTCATCTCCACAACCATTTCAAGATGTAAAGATACCTAGGAACTGACTTCGGGTTAGAAAATTTGGGGAGTTTAGAGTTCTAGGCACTATTTCTCTGAGTTTACCAAACTGAGGGCCTAAAAAAGGGAAATCAGAAGATTAAAATACGGGGTGGGACAAAAATAGGTTTATGGATGTATGAAAAAATAATACAATAATCAATAAGTAATAATATAATAATAAACTCTGTTTCATGTACTCATAACTGTGAACTGACTTTTGCCCCACCCTGAATGAATTCTAATTAATTAATGGGATAAGGTTATATAGTACACAATAACTTCAAAAGTTTAATTTCCTTAGGGAAAGCAGCTAAGGCTTCAAGCCAAAAAAAAGAGTTTTTATTCAAGTTTTCACTCCCTGGATACTTTCCCTATCTATTGCTAGTGTAGACCTTAGAATGCAGTTATGCAGAATTAGGTCTACAGAGGAAATACCCTTTCAGTGGCAAGGAAAGTGAATGCCATCTCTGACAAGACCAACAGAGAAAAAAACAAACAGACACAGACACACACACTCACCCATAATCAAATTTTTTACTATAGAAAGATTACTGTAGTCATGATGTAAATAACAATTTGAAGGAGAAAAAAGGATGAGAACAGAGAGTTTTTGTGGCAGAGAAGATGGTGTTCAGACTGAAATTAACAGTGGGGACAGAGAGTATTAGGAAGATTGGTTAAGGGCAGGATTGGCAGGACTCCAGGTGTGTTTTAGAGGACAGAGAGGTGTCAACTATTCTGCCAAGCCTGGGTTACAAATGGCAGCATCATTCATTGAGAAAAGTAACACAGGATGAGTTGTTTGGGATTAAAAGATAGAAGTCAGTTCTCATATGACATATTACCTTTAGGGTACACAAGGGACAACCAAATGAAGATATCCAAGTCACAGCTGATGTGTGATTGTGACATAGGTGAATCTGTGTGTTTGTGTGTGAGTCCATGTGTAGTCTGTAGGATATCTACAGGAACTCTGGAGGTCAAGCGACTGATTGCAATAGGTCAAGAGATACACCCAGGAGGAAATCAGACGGTGTAGACTAGTTGAACCCTATTCTCCATGATGTGCCTCTACTATAGAATAGTTCAAACTAAATTTTGGTTTCTTGCCCTCCAGTAAGGGTATGAGTGAACATGCCCAACAGTTACGACAAGTATAGCTGAAGCGAATTCTAATATGCCTCCACTTCTCTCTCCTCCTTTATAATGTCCAAAGTTTGAATGCAAAGCTTTAATACTAAAACATGTAGTTAAGTACAAAATGCTAGATGATGAGGATGGCACAGCAGAAAAATCGAAAAAGAAACATTGAGAAGGTATTTAAGCCTTGCCCTGTCTCCCTATTAGATTTTATATAACAAAATAAAAATGGTCTACTTCCAGTTAAGACGGCAGCCTGGGTAAATGCTGTACTCTCACCCTCCCACGACTACATCAAAATTACAACTAAACTACAAAACAATCATCATTCAGAACCACCTGAAACCTAGCTGAAGGGAAGTCCTACAGCTAAAGATTTAAAGCTGAAGCCATAGCAAGACTAGGAGGAGGAGAGGAGACACAGAATGGGCTAGTCCCATCCTCACCTGTGGTGGATAAAAATTAGGAGAATTATCTTGGCTGCAAAGGGCCACTCTGAGGAGTGACAGGTCCCAGCCCCACAGCAGCCCCTACATATATGCTGTCTACATGAACCTCCAGATTGAAAGACACACACAGACTGAAAGTAAAGGGGGGGAAAAGATATTTCATGACAATGGAAATGAAAAAAAAA
>PVKM010046367.1:0-11722 GCA_004027735.1 Carollia perspicillata
GGGATAACGGGACCCCCTGAATTTGTTGCCAGCTGGCCAGAAGTGAAACTGGCCGAAAGTCCCCTTGCAGCTGGTGTCTCAAATGAGGGCAGTCTTGTTATCCATGGAAATGGGTTTCTTGCAGTATCTAACGGAAAAGAATTCCCTTAGACACACAAGGGGGGATGTGGCTTCTTGGTACGGTTTATTGAGAATGTACAATTAAGGGGATTCCTCCCCTGACTTCCCAATATTCCATCTCCATGCATTTCGCCATGGAAAAAGTTGAATCTTGTCTTCAGTAGGGCTGGATGAAGCCACTGCCCAGTGTTTCTGCTCCATATTATAGTTCAGTCTAGCATCTGACTAGCTTAGCATGTGTTTCCAGCTGCAGACCACTTCAGGCTCCATCTGGAGCCTGTGTGTGGAGTTTCACAGCCATGGAACACATGCTAGGGCCACATGGCCATGAAGAGAGCAGGTGTGTGCACCATGCAAATTCATGTCACAAGAAAGATAGGGAAAGTTTCTTTGTTCCCCTGGGGTTATAGCCAGGGGCTTGGACTTGGGACAGACCAGATGCTTGCTCAAAATGACCAGTCAACTTTCCAAGTTTTTGAGGGCTTTGGATAAGGTCTGTCTCCCAGTTAGACTGACAGGCCCCTGTGGTCCAGCACCTCTCCCTGTGCACCCCACCCCCCAACATGCTGTAATCCCCTAGGTGTGAAGCTGTAGCTTCCCAGTGAAGCAAACAGGCTCCTGCTTCCCAGTTTATTAAACTCAATGTCTAGTTCCCTTTTGCCCCCCTTTCCCAGCTAAATACCAATGGCAATAGTCTTAGGGAGGACTGCATTTCTAATCTGCGAAATTAGACCTAGTTAGTGTCATAATCCATTGTAGTCCTATTTTAATTGAAATCACATCACATTCAGGTGACATTTTTATGAGTCAGCAATTTTCAACATTTTTCATTTCATGGCACACATAAACTATTTACTAAAATCTGTGGCAAACCAAATAATATATTTTTTGCTGATCTGACAAAAAAGTTAGGTAAAATTTTGATGCATTCACACCAAATGGCTATTTTGTGTTGCCTGTTGTAATTTTTCCTTTTTACAATCTCAGGGAAAAGCGGTCAGTGCCCCTGACTAAACAGTCAGTGTTGCATATGTTAAAAATTCCTGTGGCACCCCAGTGGGCCTCTCTCAGCACACCAATGTGCCGCAGCACACCAGCTGAAAAATCGCTGCTCTAAGTTCTGTCTTGTTTGCTTTCTCATCCTCTATTTGTAAGTCTACGTAGTGATTTTATAGATAAATTGTAAGATGAGATAATGTTTTTTAAAGATGTAATTGGGTTAAGGAAGTCACTTTTACTGTCACTTTTCTCTGTTATCTTCCCAGGGGGGAAAGTGATGTTGTTACATAAAAATTAATTTCCCTAAGTCATGTTTCTGAACACAATCTTAATTACGCTAAGTAACTATCTTAATTTCCCAAAGCTTTTCTAAAATCTTTTATCTCTAAAAGAAGCCACATTACTTAGGATGATTATCAGAATAAACTAATATTTTTAAAGATTTATTTATTTTTAGAGAGAGGGGAAGAGAGAGGCAAAGAGAGGGAGAGAAACATCAGTGTGTGAAAGAAAAATCAATCGGCTGCCTCTTGCACGCCCCTGCAACCCAGGCCTGTGCCCTAACTAGAAATTGAACCTGTGACCTTCCGATTCACAGGCCAGTGCTCAATCCACTGAGCCATACCAGCCAAGGTGACATAAACTGATTTTAAAACAGATTTTTTATGAGTTAGCATTTTTCTAATTTATTAGATCAGCTCTGTTTTGTAAAAGGCAAAAGATTTATATGATCTGAAGAAAACCAGAGTATATAAATCATCTCTGTTTTGAAGGAGAAATTCTTTTCATGCCTGATAGTTAAAATTTTAACTATACTTTTTTATTATTTTTAAAATATTTTATTTATTTGTTTTTAGAGAGACAGAAAGGGAGAGAGAAAGAGAGGGAGAGAAACATCAATGTGTGGTTGCCTCTCATGCACCCCCTACTGGGGTTCTGGCCTGCAACCCAGGCATGTGCCCTGACTGGGAATCCAACTGGCGACCCTTTGTTTCTCATGCCGGCACTCAGTCCACTGAGTCACACCAGCTAGGGCACTTTTTTATTATTTTTATAAAGAGATTTCATTTGTGTTCATGATATAGAGTAATAAACAAGTCAGCAGATGGAGTAATCCCAGAGTTTTATTAATTCCATCTCTTTTTTCTGTTAGGACATTGAGATATTACCAAGCTAAGTATTCAAGTTATAAGGATCTCAGAGGTCTACATCAAACATCATATGAAAACTCTTGGTTACAAGAAGGAATTTGCCGTTGATGGGAAATGCACTATATTTAAAGCTCCTTAGTTATGTAAAGGGTACCCTTTTTAAGGGATGTAGTATTCTCAAGAAAGACATTCATTGCAAGACAAAAAGAGATTCTGGTATTTCCTCCACCATGGTCAAGGAAGTAAGTGCACCTGATTTCATTTTCTGAGATGAAATTTCAAATAAGGACATAGGCCCTGGCTAGTGTGGCTCAATGGATTGAGTACCAGCCTGTGAACCAAAGGATCACTGATTTGATTCCCAGTCTGGCATATGCCTGGGTTGTGGGCCAGGTCCCCTGTAGGGGGCATGTGAGAGGCAACCATGCATTGATGTTTCTCTCCCTCTCTCCCTCTCTTCCCCTCTCTCTAAAAATAAATACATAAAATCTTAAAAAAAACAAATAAGGGATCAGAAAATCTAAATATCTTTGATATGGGCACAAAAAGTCGTCTATCAGGAATGTTAGCAAAGTACACAGCTCACTTACCCACACCAAAACATAGTTGTCAAAAGCTACGCTTTCTACTCTGCCTGCTGTGGCTCAGTGGATTGAACACCAGCCTGCAAACCAAAGGGTCACCAGTTCAATTCCCAATAAGGGTGCATGCCTGGGCTGCAGGCCAAGTGCCCAGTTGGGGGTACATGAGAGACAATCAAACATTGATGTTTCTCTCCCTCTACCTCCCTTCCCCTCTCTCTATAAATAAATAAATAAATAAAATCCTTTTAAAAAAGAAGCTATGCTTTCTACATTCTAAAAACAATGAATCTATTAAATTCAAGTATACATACTTTGAATGACATATTAGTGAATGTTTCTGTTACTTAATTTTCATGCTATTTTTGCTTCTGGTAACTGGTTACAGCAAAATGAGGAACTGAGAAGCAGAGTCATCTCCACTTTTTAAAAGCAACTTTAACATTACACATCACTTCACTTCTCAGGAGACAATTGGCTCAAAGTAGAGCAGCATGGAGACACTATGATAAAGGTTATTTGAGGACAATTGTCTACCAGGAGGAAAATGTGGAAGGTTGAGTGAACCATGGGCTATCTGTCTCCTCACTTTCCCATTTCACAGCTAGCTTTTCTTTTCTTCCGGCTTCCTTCTTAGGCAGTACATTTTATGGAAAAGACAAGTGCACTGGCTCCTTTTCTTCCAGCTAACTTCTATTTCAAACAATTATAACTGTACCCTCATGGCAGAACAGTGGAGGGGAAACAATCAAGGTACCCAATATGTAAGCATATCTATCTCCCTTTAGTGCAAGAAATTTCAACATGCCCTGGGTAAACCTAAACCCCTGTGCTTAATATTTATTGTGTCTCCCAAACTATATGCTTATTTATTTGGTTTGTTTGCTCATTGAAACCCTTCCTAGTTCGCCAAAGGAGTTGGGACACCTTGAAGTTAGAGTAAGCTCAGTAATAATAACTATATGATAGGAAAAAAGAGAATATGGACATACAGTCTTGCAAATAGACAACCTAGACCAAATCTATTAATATGTAGATCATATAAGCCACCTCAGCTTCTTTAGTTTCTGAGTTTCTAGTTAAAGTAAAAGAGGAATATAATCACTCAATTCTCATTTTGGAAAAGGGAAGATCCTAAGACTTCTTGCCCAAGATTTTGATTCAGGAAATTTACCAGGGAGGGCTCTTGGGATTAGCTCCGATGGAGGAGTGAGGAAAGTCCAGTGGGCAGAGAGAGCAGTCGGACTATGAAGCCAAGAGCAAGGGCCCCCCAGCAGGGAGCACTGAAGCTGGGGTGGCTCTGAAGAGTTGTCTCACCTGGATAACACAAGTCTTTATACCTCTCACCCCAATCCCTCCAAACTAGGCCATCATTGATCCAGACTGTTGCTGGGAAATGGAAGAATGTTGGGCCAGGTGGCTGTCTTCAGCAGAAGGAAATTGGGGGTGGATGGAAAGGGTCTTAGCTGCACATCATCAGCTGTCAACTCTCCCGGGAGCTTTGTTGTGTGTGCTTCAATTCTAAAGATAACGGATTTGGATTGTACCCCTAACTGTTGAGTTACAAAAAAAAAAAGAAAAGAAAAAAAAGAGATTACCTTCTCTGGGAAAGCAAAGTGATTCCAAAACAGAATGAAAAATATATTTGTTTTCATTAGTTGGTATACAGAAAACTGAGTAATATGGAACAAATTTTCATCAACAGCCCTATAGGAAACACAGTTAATAGATTTCATGGGCTTTTGATAAGAGAATAACATTAAAATGCTCTCCATGAAAGTCATTCTGTAAGGGGCTAACCACAAACCACCCTGGTACCCAGTCTTCTGGTGGTCCAGCTTCATTCATTTATTTGTTCCTTTATTCAACAAATATTTATTGAGTGCCTACTGTATGCCAGGTATTATGCTAGGCATAAGAAATACTATAATATGGAAAAGACTCCACAGAGATTACACATATTAATTAAAAGAATCAAAGGAACAAATGTGAAATCACACCTTTGATAATTACACACAGGAAAGACTCACTCTCCAATGTTATCAAAGCTTCTGATAGTAGAAACTGACCTGGTTATGAAGGTCAGAGATGCCTCCTTGAGTGATTATTTTTCCAAAGGTTGAAGGGCAAGCAGGAACAAGCCAATAGAAGTAGAAAGGAGCAACAAACCTGGTGTTAGAAGGAATGCAGACTTTGAAGAAGATGAGACCACAGAGTTAGGAAAATGCAGCCCTTAAGGATTTCATTAAGAACTGTGGTCTTCATCTTAAGAAGAATAGGAAAAATCATTCAAATATTCAACTCAAAAGTGCTAAGTGAGGAGATATTGCTAGTTCAGGGTGGGTCATACTCCACTGAGTCAAATGATGAGACTAAAACTACAGATTTGAGCCTGTGATGGACATAAACTTGCCTGAACAATAACACCTCCCAGCTTTAAATGACTTGCCACCCCTCCCCAACCCCCGCTCACTTTTCCATTTAATCTTCCGCAGTCCACATGGTTTGTATAGAATTAATCCAAGGCACATTGGTAACTTTTAAGGTGAGGCATGTAGGGGATTAGAACACCACCTGTATTGCTATTGAAAAAAAGGTAATAAGCCATTTAGACTGTTCTCTGGGATTTTGTTGACGCTGACAGGGAAAGAGACTCCCTCTTCCATTGATATTTAAGATTTAAGGACCATGTAGAATTGGAGATGCCCTGGACATCTTCTCTCATGTAGAGAGCTATACTGAAAATATAGAGGAAATCAGAGTTAAAGTAGAAAGAGAGAGTAGAGGTGGAAGGAAGGAGGGAAGAGGAAGGAAGGAAGGACGGAAGGCAGGAGGGAGGGAGGGAGGGAGGGAGGGAGGGAAGGAAGGAAGGAAGGAAGGAAGGAAGGAAGGAAGGAAGGAAGGAAGGAAGGAAGGTGGGAGGGAGGGAGAAAGGAAAATTTAATATCTGATAATATTGTTTGAAATTTGAATCCACCTAAGCCTATGAAATCAGAACAAATTTAGACTGTCCTGTTTTGTTAACCCAAAATTCCCTATTTGGCATAAGCTGATTTAAAATGAGTTTTTGTCACTTGAAATCACAAGAACACTGACTAATCCAGGGCTAGACTGTGGGGAGTCCAAAATAAGGCAATTGGAAAATATTTTATGAGTACTCACTTTGTCAGACACTATGCTGAGTGCTTGACATAAAGCAATGAAAAAAAAAAAAAATTTGGTCCCTGCCCTCATGGAGTTAACAATTTCTTAGGGCCCTAACAGAGAACTAGCTGGGTCTCATTCCTGGTTACAGGCCTCACTGTTTTTTGTGTTTGTTTGTTTGTTTGTTTTAATAAGCACAGCCATATTTAGTAACCCCTGATTTAGAAGGGCATATTCACACTTTCCTGATAACTTACTTAGGTTACTTTTAGGGGGCCTTAGTGTCCCCAAAAGCCACCTAATTAGAATCTCTAAAGGTGGAGCCTGAGAGCATTTTTAAACATTAGCTGTCCAGGTGATTCTTACCTGGAGAAGTTTGTGAGATGTTGATCTTGCTATTCCATGTGGATTCCTTGGATCAGTGGCAGTGACATCACCTGGGAAATTGTTAACAATGTAGTATCTCAACCCTTTCCCAGACCCAGTGAATCAACATCTTCCTGTAATATTTAATAAGAATAGCTTATATCATATGAAAACTTTTAATTTGAAAATCAGAGGCATGAGGAAAGAAATCTGAGACAGAGATCACTCTGGTGTGTTTTCTACCAAAATCCTTTTATCTCAAAGTCAAGATGACATCAAGTAAAAACTAGATTATTACCTGCACTGTTTTTCTAAGTCCATTACCAATGTTGTCCCTCTTCGTGAACTGTATCAAAGGCTAAATAATACCCTACATCACACAACTCTGGAAGGGACCCGTTCATGTTGTGTGCATATGAGTGGTGCCCTCAGGGCTGTACAAAGCAGCAGTCCCAGGTTCAAGTGCAACTAGAGATTCATTCAGTGTCAAGCTCTGAAAATGGAACCTGGTAACTGCTTTGAAGTGATAAGGAGACCCACTTACGTTTTTGATAACCAAGATAATTGAAAGTGACGATGTGCAAACATAAGGACATCTTTTCTCTTTGAGGAAGGTTTCTCCTAGTCATTAACAAAGATAGTACAAATAGCAAACATACAATAATATAAGGCAAAATATGAAGATGGAATAGTTCCTGCTTTTAACCCACTTATTTGTTTTTACATTTAATTTATCTTATGGGACCTAGGACTTACTTTCCCAGGCTCTCACAACAACAATGTGCCACATTCTTACATTGTCAGATGAAGAAAGCATCATCATATGGCAACTCTTAGGAACCCTTCAGCTTTGTTTTGCAGGAGTGTCAGCTACATGGGGGCAGCTGGTAGACATTTGCCCTCTCGAGGTACCAAGTGCCAGCTGCTATAAAGTGACACTGTCTTAATTAAGACTCTGGATACTGGAGCCCATCTACTAGGTTCACATCTGACTCTACCACTTACTAGCTATATGAACTCAAACCAGTTATTTCACTTCTCCACGTCTCTCTTTCCTCGTCTATATAATGGGGATAGTAATGGGATTTTGTAAGGACTACAAAGAGGCTCAGATTTTACCTTACTTGCAAGCTCTTAAATTAACTTGCCAAGTTCCATGTATACTGACAGAAGGCACAAGACTCCTGGATCAGAGACTAAAGATTTAATTACAGCAAAAGCAGTAGCCACAGCATGAGCACTGCTGTGTCAATTCCCTGAACCTAAGTTCCTAGTGGCCTCACAGGTTGGTCTAGGCAAATGCCTACACACACACAGTGTAGGCATTCTGAACTGCGTTACAGAAAAGCAATACTGGACCTGGGGAAGCTGATGCTTTACTGCAGTCTGTATGCAAGCCCATTCTTTGATCCAGAGCAAGATATTACCTCATCTTCCAAGGTTCTCATTACAAACACTGTCCTGAGAAGTGACTTGTGTAAAGAGGTATCAGGGTCCTGCATTCTTGGCATTCCCAGAAAGATGGGGAGCAGTGCAAGCAAGCATGAAATACTGTCTCCAACAGGTCGTTGGAAGGGTTGAGTGAGTTAACATATGCAAGTGGCTAAGAAGAGTAACTGTGTAAATGTTAGTTATTATTAGTAGTAAAAGCAGCAGCAATCGTAGTGGCAGTAGTATGTGGATGTTAGCTGCCTATTAATTTAAAGTAGCCTCTCAGTAATACACGTATATATCTAATTTATATATATATTAAATATTTGGTACATATGTATTAGAATATATTAGATATGATAAATATATATAATATACCAGAAAATTTATGAAATAAAAATAAACTATTAAAATCTCTAGAAATTTCACTACCAATTAGTATCTACTATTTTGCTTGATTTTTTTCTATGCATATGCGTATTTTTATATTTGTAAATTGATATCTAAACCCATATAGCATTTTTACCTTTTTCCACCTTTTATTTCATCCTGAGCATTTTCTTTTAGTAAATATTAGTCTATAATAAACTAATATATGCCATGTATGTATATATCATAAATTATTTACTCATTCCTTTACAATTAGACATTTTGCCTATTTCTCTTACTCTGCTGGATGCTTAACTTCCCCCGCAAATGATTACATACTTACAAATGGAATTCCAATTAAAACAACACATAAAATTATATAACTCTAATTCCTGGACTTTCAACTCTAACTCATTCCTTAATTGGTGTTGAGTTTGTCCTTTTTCTTTGAATCACGTGAAACATCTCATTGGTCCCAAGTTCCCTCATCTGAACTAGATACTTTTTGCATTAACAGAGAGTGACCGTGACAGTGAGTTTTTGCTAGGGCAGAGTACGAATCTAATGTTGTCATACAGGCTTCTATTGCTTAGGGAAGTCTAGTGTAAAACTTTTGTTATGATTCAGTGTAGGATACTATCCTCTGTCTTTTACCCATTTACTAATGAAAAAAGTAAGCAATTTTTTTTTAATAAAGCAAAATGAATATCAAAACATCCATGTATCATAATACATTTTATTCATAAAATAACTCTCAAGATCAACCTATTAACTTTTACTCTACATCTAATTGTAAACAACTTCCCAGAAATGAGCATTTACTGAATCCCTCACTGTATCTGGCACATTTGTTACACGTGTTCCATGTCTCATTTTAGTCTCTGCAAATTGGGAAACATTTATAAATATTGGACAGAAAGCTAAGGAGGAAGAGAAGATCTACGAAAAGTACACCTCAGTTCTAAAACCATGACATCCCAGCCCATTTAGTGTAGTGACTACTCTCCAGAAATACCTATAGAGAAACTTAAATTCATAAATAGTCCCTTAAGTTATAAAAAAATTCATTGAAGTTTACAATGTGAAAAAGGCACATGTATTCAAAATATATTTAACAAACATTTCCTCTCATGTGCTTAAAACAGTGATCTTCAATTTTTTAAGTGTATTTATGTGTAATCAATTATTTTCTGAAATCAAACGTGGAACTTTTAGTCATTACTTTGTTGAATGGGCCATGTATGGTCATTCTCTCTTTCCATTTTGCTTTCATTTCATCTGATGATTTTTCCTTTTCTGGAATTTTTACCATAACAGAAGGCACAGAATTAGCTAATCAAATAAAATGTAAAGAATAACAAGGAAGACTGAAAACACAGATCACAGATGATATTCTAACCAAAGGGTACAAAAATGGAAAAAAATGTGTGCTATGAGATGTGAACATATATTTCCTTTGTTTCTAAGCCAAATAGGATTGAGTTAGCCGTCCAGAATTTTTGGAAACTAAATCAAAATAATGGAATTTTGTTTATCTGATTGGTGTCTTGCTTTTCAGTGCTTTTTCGCCTCCCTTATCTCGGCTGGTTTGAGCACTTTAGAGCTGCAACTGCTCCGTTGGTGTGCCCTGCCCGTGAAAAAAGCCAGTTAATTCGACTTCAGTGCCTTTCAAATTTGTGAAGACAAAAGAAGCTTAACCTTGTTTAGGTTCTATTAAACTTCCATTTATCTAGTTCTTCCTACAAGAGGCAATGAAAATCAAACAATTTTATAATGGGGTCAAAGCAGAACAGCACAAGGGGGACCACACTGTGATGCAGAAGCTGAAGGGGTTAAGACCAAGGAAGCAGAGTCTAAATTCCTCCCAAAGAAGAGACACTTTTCTTTCCTAAGATCTTAAAACCATAGCAAGATGAGGAAGAGGAACAGACGGTGACAATGATAATTAAAAAAATGAAGTCTCTACGGACCTCACAGTTAAGAGAAGAGAGACAGGAAAAGGATGTCGTTGGACATGTATCAAGTTTGTTGGTGAGCAGGCCCCAGAGATCACCCTCCCCGTGGCAGGTCCTGAAAAACCGTGGAGGAGAAGAGCCAAGGAACAGTAGCAATGGCAGGCTTAGAATTCCCTCTAAAGACCACTGAAACTCTAAAATTCTGACGCATTTAAATGCTATGATTTTTCCAATTAAAAGAAAATGTTCATCGTAAGTACCAAGTTGCAAGTAGAAGGCATAAATACACGTACTCTTATCTGTTCCACTATAAAGACCCCTGTGCTGGGCAGCTCCATGTGAGGGGAAAGTCCTTAGCTTGGGTAAGAAACACCTCACTCAACAGTAAGATCAGAGTATCCTAACTGACTCTTCCAGCCCACTATTTTAATATTGAGCCAGGAAAAAAACAAGTTCTGGTGTACGACTTTCAATCTGTTATTTTAATACAATCACTCAACTGTATCTATGCAGAGAGCATTAAAACAATTCAGAAATTATAGAATCCTTAAGAGAAAAACAGGACATGACTGAGCCCCAGTGTGTTGGGCACTTTATAAAGGGTATCTTATTTGAGTCTCACAACAAAGCAGGAAAGTTGCGTGATTTACCCCTTGTCCAAGTTGATAGAGTTTACAGGGGGAGAAGCTATGATCCGATTTTAAAAGTTGGTTTGGCTTCACAGTACATGCTGTCCCCATTACACCATACTACCTTCTCTCGTTTCTTTATATAAATATGAGGAAATGGTAAAAATATAAACCATAAATTACTTTCCCAGTTGAGCCAAAAATGCATTGTCATGATACACAGATAATAGGAAGTACTTTAAAGGAAGTGAGAAAAGGCCCTATCCAGTGGAAAACCTTTTTGATATTCTAAATATTTCCACAATACTGGGGGTTCCTCCACCAGTCAGCAGGGACTAGACACCAAAGGACTGACTGTACGTAGGACAGGGGATGCCCCAGCCAGCACCTTTATTTTTCCCATTGCAGCACGAGGAACGATCACGCCACCGAAGAAACACCTACCGCCTCCCCACTTACCCACCACCCCTACGTAGCCTTTAAAAAATGTGTGTGTCAGCTATTTAAGACACATGCAATGTGTGTAAAATAATGCAACACAGAGCCAGGTACTCACTTCCCAACTTAAGAAATAGTGTATTAACCACATAACATTTTAAGACATAAATATGATTAGGGAATAGGAAAATTTCAAAAGGAGAAAAGTTTCCTTGTAAGTTTTATTACATATATTGTGAAGGAAACCCATTAAAAAGCCAAGATACATTTTTGTCCCAAAACAAATTTAAAAATTTATATGAAATGCTTAACATATCTAAAGTAATAAGTGTGCATGATGGAAAATGAACAGCAAAGAAGTAAGGGGGATACTTCCGTGTAGAACTCGGTGGCATCAGAGGTACAACTGAAACTCAGGGCTGTGCACAGTCAAAGCAGACAGCAGGCACAAAGATGTGTTAAATTACCCACATGATGTATAGCTTAATGAACCCCCTTGTGTTGATCACGCTTGGCATTAATCAAGAGCCATGAACAGA
>PVKM010046368.1:0-11717 GCA_004027735.1 Carollia perspicillata
TTTTTTTTTCTTCCTTCTGTTCCAAATCTTTGATTTGAGTCTGGTTTCTTTCCCTTTATTGTTGGTTCCTTGTATATTTTTCTTTATTTTACTTTTCATAGCCTCCACTTTTTCCTCTATTTTGTGACCATATTCAAACATTTGTGTAAGCATCCTGATTACCAATGTTTTGAACTGTGCATCTGATAGGTTGGCTATCTCCTTGTCACTTAGTTGTTTTTCTCGTTTTGACCTATTCTTTCATTTGAGACATATTCCTTTGTCTCAGTGCACCTGTTACATTGTAAAGGGCAGAACCTTAGGTATTTGCCAGGGTGGAACTTGTATGTGGAGGAGGTGTGAAAGAGGGAGCAATGTGGTTGCTTGGCTCCTGTCTACATTCAGTCACTTCCTTAGCTTTCCATAAGTGGAGTATGCCCTTTCCAGTGCTGATTTCCCAGTCGGTGGGCTTGTATATATTCTAAGATCCCATGGGACCCTCCAAAAGATTTGCCTGTGTGACTGAGAGTTTCTCCAGCCACTGCAACCCCCACAGAGGTCTTGAGGCCTTAGTTTCCCCCACTGGAACCCTGGGTTGCGCAGTCTGTCTCACTCTCCAGTTGTTCCTCCTGGATTATCCACACACAAATGTGGGATATCCTGGTCCACCAGTTGCTTCCTTGTTATAGGTCCTTGTCACCCCAGCTTCCCATCTCTGCCCCTCCTACCAGTCTGGATGAATGTTTCTTGTTTAAATCCTTGGTTGTTGGACTTCCATACAGTTCAATTTTCTGGTAGTTCTGTTTTTTCTATTTTCTTTTAAATTGGTTATTGTCCTTCTTTTGGTTGTGTGAGAAAGCAAAGAGCAGCCACCTATGCCTCCATCTTGGCCAGAAGTCTTATCTGTTACTTCTCATTTTTTATTCATATTTATACAGCTCTTCCTATGGTGACAGCCTTAATTGTTAGAAATATACTAACACATATTTTGCTGTATCCTACAATATAAAAAAGTTTAAGATCTGCAATAACAATATCATGATCAAAATGAACATATTAAATAAACCTGTTATGTATATTACAGATGCCTTTGCATTTCTTTATGATTTTAGACTATAGCCTACTAAGTATATGGTTAGAATGCTGTGCTCACTATCTCTGTTTACTGTGACTTTTAATTGTCCTTATTATTTATTTAACTTTATTTTATAAATACACAAAGCATTTACATGTTTCATAGTCTAAATCAAAGTATTTTCTTAGCACCCATATTCCTAGACCTATTTCTTCTCTCCTCCACTCTCCCCATTTGTGTACTATTTTCAGCAGTTTCTGCTTTCAAACCAAAGGGTGCATGAGAACACACACACACACACACACACACACACACTCACCTGAGCCTCACCTTTGGCTAATTCAATCAGAACATCTGGGAAGTTTCTATAAATATAAATACATATTTTTTAAAACCAATTTCTCCCATTATTCTAATTTGCAGCTAAGGCTGAGAGAACATCTTTTAAAGATTTTTAATTCTGTCTTAACATAAATCCTGGTATTCCTCTCCTCCCCTTCTTCACACAATTCCTACCACCTCCACTTCAACAAATACTCTTCCTCTTTGGCAGAATTTCATTTAGGCCAAGAGTTTTTTTCATCATTTCTGAGCCTCACAATGATGAAACTATCAAGAAAACCAAGAATGAATTCAAATCAGTACTTTTAGTTGACTAAGACAACCATCTGCTTTGGTTGTGGCTTTCAACATCCTGCATTTATTAAAGGACATAATGATTGAATAAATGTATGAATGGGTGTAAATATGACTTAATCAATGAGTAGAGTGTGGCAGGGATTTTTATGCTTTGTGAATCAATCGTGCATCCCCTCCAGTTCTCCAAGTAACTTATTGTAAAATACTGCAATGATGTCATCAGCTAATTGATTCTAATACCCTCTCCCAGAAGATTTTACAGGACATTTTTGTATTAACTGTATGATGTTGGAGAATATCATTGAATTTCTCTGAGCTTCATCTTCTGTAAAGTGAGGTATAATAATGATGCCCCCACAGGACTCTTTTGAACACGTATATAAAATGTATGTAAAGTTCTTTAAAAACTTATCCTGTAGAACAGTGACACTTGAGTTGTTGAGTTTATGTCTTTGTATTAAAACTATAGCTGCATTCCTTATGTTCCTAATGCTTTGTGAATTGATATGTAGAGATCTAAGGCCATCAGTATTATTTCCTAGTTACCATTAGATTTTTTCTAGTTTTCTTGCTTTATATCATAATGTCCTGCTTTGCAGTATTTCAATTAGTTTTCTTGGAAATAATTATAATGTTATAAGCTGAGCATTATCACTTGAAAAAAATGAATAGTTAATGAGATTATCTGTTTAAGATCTGTTTTTATGTAAAAGTATCCCAGTAAAAATAAAAGAGAAAATAAATGAAAAATTAAGAAAATGTCACAAAAAGTTCTTTGATTTTATCTCATTAGAATAAAAAGAATTAAAGTATCATGTTAATAAATTGAGTTAAGCATTAAAACATTTGATCAATTGACAACAATATTAATCATATAAACAGAGGCTAGATGAGAGGACAATTTGTAGATCCATAGACATACCACTGTTTTTTCTTTTGTCTTATTTATTTATTTATTTATTTATTTATTTATTGCTGCTAGTTTTTTCTTCTTCCAACCAATCAACCAGTCAACCAGTAGTTTTCTGTCAGACTTCAGGCTAAGACTTTCAGTTTGGATATGAATATATATATTTCCTCTTTCTAAAATATTCAAGAAGTTTCTAAAAATTAGAGAAATTCATAGCTTATTAAAAAATTAAGATCTTTACTTTGCAATTTCAAGTCTGTGAAAATACGTTTATAGAAGAGCATATGTCCACATGCCAGAAAAAAATGATATTTATTGGTAAAGCAGTAATGCAAGGACTATAGATTACTATGATAGTTTAAATTCTGAATAAGAAGGGCAAACTTTTCAAATCAGGGTCAGCTTCATGGCCATGTGACTTGAGCAGACTTACAAGGCCTTGCACACAGAAGGAACTGCACTTGGTTTAATATTTTGCTGTCATTGTATTATATTTCTTAATAATTTTTAAAAAGGGACCCACATTCTCAGTTTTCAGTTGGCCCCACAATATATGTAGCCACTCCTGTCCAAAATCAATTATTCACGTAGCTTTAAAAAGCAGTCCTTAAAAGTTAAAACCAAGTGAAGATTAAGAAATCAATTCTATGCAGGAGCCAGTATAATTAGCAAGAGATTAAAAAAAAAATCTATACAGTTTCAGTGGATGTGAAACGTAGTCTAAGAAAACTCGGCAATAACCATATGGGACCATCCTCAGCCACATATAATCACCTCATTCCATGAGCTCACGAGGTGGTGTTAAGGATTTGTTTCTTTTTTATGTACGCCTAAAGAAGAAAGGGAGTTGGTCAAGGGACTCCAAACTTGGCAATCCCACATTATAAGTTTTTAATTAAGATTTAAGCAAGACTGAGAACACAAGGATGAGTTCACTTCTCCTTAAATATTAAATGATGACCACGGAGAAATAACATATTTATGTCACAAAAAAGGCACACCTTAAGGTAATGTAACAATTAGGGTACCTAGTAGTTTTGTTTCATGAGAATAGCATTACTAGCTAATATGACATTGTCTTATTCCTGTGCTAAGCATTATTTAAAGTGGCATAAATATATTAACTCATTTAAGATTCAAAATCTTTTGATGAAAACACTACTTATTATTCCTTAGTAGGAGAAAAAGGAAGTAAGGACCAGAAAGGTGAAATAACTTGGCAATACCACAGCCAATGCTAAAAACAGGGTTCTACCTTGAGGACTGATGACAGCCTGGTTTTTGACCTGCACATACTACGTGGCCTCTCTAACAAAAACAAGGTTTAGCCAGAATATCATGAGTTCTTTGTCTTGTGACACAGGAGTCTAATTCAACATTTTCTAGTAATAAATATCAAACCCTAGATTTCTGGCTATTGTGTCTTTTAAAAAGATCTTTCTTAGAAAAAAGAATGTATCATGTCTTGAAATTAACACAGAATTTGATTTATTTTAAGATGCCCAGCCCCAAAAGCATACTTTTAAAGATGAGAATAGTCATTGTCTAATGGTCTCACAACCCCTTTCTCCTGGCTCACTAGTCTCCAGATTGAGGAAAAACATGCATGACAAAGGTGATAATATTAGCCTAGACTTCAGGCTGCCTCAGCCTCCTCTGCCAATAAACAGACTTTAGTCTCTGGGGCTGTCAGATGAGCAGCTACACAGATGCTAAACTTCCTGCAAATTAAGCACATGTAGGGAAAAAATTACAATTACAGCTAATGCCACCCTGCTAATGATTTCAGTAAGAACATTAGTGAATTAAATGGGTATGGGAAACTAAATATCTTAATTTTGCTTCTGTCAGTATGGCAAATTATCTATATTTTATCATTTCTTTAGTTTTTGCGTGTACCATAGTGGCTTTTTCTTTAAATCAGTTCACAATATCACTCTCTGTTTCCTTGTTTAAAATGATAGGATGTTTGTGAGGCTGGCTGGATGGCCACCCGGAGATGACCTCTACTCTAGCCAACTACTGCAATTCATTGATGGCTAATTCAACATATTTTTATACCTGTCAAGCTAGCTTTATACCAGCATCTGCCTTGATAATTCAGGGAGAGAAATCAGTGCATATTTACTCAGGTTCAGGTGCAAATAAAAATTTTAGAAGTACATGTTAATCGTCCAACATAACAGCTAGGTGTGATGGACTTTGTGATGCATCCATCACCTGCCGTTTTCTCTAGCTGGTGGACTTATTTGTGTCCTTTTTTGTACCTTGTCAGTTGATATGTAGCACCATCTCCAACTGTAGAAATTGATTCATCTGTAGCTGGTGACTAGCGTACTACATAACAATGGGCAAAAATCATTGAAATGGGGTGTCAGAGGTGAAAACATGTGGCTCTGTCAGTGTGTTTGGTAAAGAGCCCAATTAGAAATTTCTTGTTCCTTTGAAGACTTACATTCCCTAAAAAATTATGTGTATCTTATTTGTTTTTAAAATTTAAGTAATTCTGAAAACTTCTTTGTATGCCGAACAGTGATATTGGAAATCCATATCTCTCTTTTTCAAAAATCTTCTATAACACGATCTAGAAAGTTGCATAAAAGTAGCAGATTCTCCATTGTCAGATATGACATGGAATTGTTTGTATGGTATACACAGTTTTAGCTTTTTAGTGGAGGTAGAATAAGATACTATACAGTGTGATGTGAGCTCCCACAACCAAGTTTGGAAGTCCCATGAAAAAATTTCAATTCTCCTATATCTCATTATTATGATGTGTGTGTTCACTATTTTTTAACTTGCTTTTGTGAGAAGTTCCATTAGATAAGCTTTATGGCTTTTTGCAGTTGTGGGATTCCATGGCTAACTGGTCAGTCAGTGAAGCAATGAGTACATATGAATCACACAGAAGTGCTTGTTGAAAATGTAGATCCTATACTATGCCTCCACATACTCTATTTTAAAAGCTCTGGGGGAGAGCCAACATGTCTGCATTTTAATATATTTCCAGAAGTTATTGATTCAGGTCCTCTGCAAACCACACTGTGAGAAGCATTGCGATAGAGTCACTTGAGAGGCCTATGACTTTTCCTTAGTCTCCTATGACTCATCATCTTTATAGTCAACTAAGTCTTAGAAAACTTCAAAAAGTTTGTGAGCACTGCAGTTGGCATTCGATATAGTAAATGCCTAATACCTGGCAACTACCATTGAGTGATTACAATTGATGGATGGATGTTAGCAGAAAAAAAAATCCTGCAAAATGAAGAGTAGAAATAAAGTGCTAAATGAATGCACATGCAAAAGTGTCACAGGAGTCTAATGTACAATCAGTCACTTGAGATTTCAGATGTTGGGGAAAGCTTCCTGGAAGATGTGATCCTTCATTTTATCTTGAACTAATGGTTGGACAGAATGGAAAAAGAAACTTCAGGCCAACAACAACAACAACAAAAAAAACAATTAACAAATGAATAGAGATGGAGATGCATAATTAGGGGTGAATAATAAAATAATCTTGTTAGAGGTCAATAGTTAAAAGGAGCAAACATCAATTAAATATAGAAAAAGGAAAAACAGAAAATAACTTGGGAGGACTTCAGCATTTAAAACACATGTATTTTCTATTTTGGGGCCATGGAGACCTGAGGTGTGTATCTGTATGTGAGTCTGTGTGTTCGTGTGTGATGTGTGACGTACCTAAAAACAAGGATGCACATTTTGATGTATAACAATAATAATTAATTTTTAAGAATATTTTATTTATTTATTTTTAGAGAGAGAGGAATGGAGGGAGAAAGAGAGGAAGAAAAATATCTATATGAGAAAGAAACATTGATAGGCTACTTCTCTGCACCAAAAATGCAACCTAGGCATGTGCCCTGACCAGGGATTGAACTGGTGACCTTAGGTTTTGTAGGACAACGCCCAACCAACTGAGTCACAGTGGTCAGGGCAGTAATGTTTTAAAGAACTATAATGAGGACTTCCGGTTTCTAGTTCTACATGTAAGGAGCTTGGAAGTGCACACTCAGGCTGAACAACAAGTAAAATATTGAGCACACTGAAAAATCAGCACCCATAAGAAAAATCTTGGATCCATAAGAGAGGGAAGGACACAAGGCAAGGCTCAGCTCCCAAGACAGGAGAGGCAGACAGGTAAATACAGAGAGCCGCAGCTGACAGAGCAGAGATGCAGGAGTAGGGATCACTGTGCCATCCAATACCTTCCTTGGTAGAAAAACAGGATCTGTAATTCACAAACTGCTAGAGTCTGAGTGGACAACTTTGAGCATTAAATACTCCAGGGACACCCAGTCATAGGGGGACCCCCACTGTATTGTGAGATTTATTTATATCCAGAAACTTGACCAAATTTCCACAGTAAATATTACAAAAAAAACCCTCACATGCTTCCAGAAAGGCAAGGGGAGAAGGTAACTTATTGAAATTATTGAAATTACCAAGAACATTCTGTTCTTAGAAAGACTCGGCAACAAAAAACTAAACAATATATAAAAAATTTGGCCAGAACTTTAAAGACACCTCTCTAAGGAAGGTGTGCAGATTAAACATAAACATACAAAAAATGCTCCTCATTATGTCAGGGAAATGAAAATGAAGATGACAGATACCACTATACACCTATTAGAATGGCCAAAATCTGGTACAGTGACAACACCAAATATTGGTGAGGATGTGGATGGAGCAAAAGGAGCTCATTGCTGGTGGGAATGCAAAGTGATACAGCCACTTTGGAAAACAGTTCGGCAGTTTCTTGTAAAATCAAACTCATGATCCAGAAACTGTGCTTCTTAGTATTTACCCAAAGGAATTGAATACATGCCCACACAAGAACCTGTACATGGATGTTTACCGCAACCTTATTCCTAATTGCCAAGTCTTGGAAGCACGCACAGTGTCCTTCAGATGGGGAATGGTTACACAAACTGTGGTATATCCACATGATACAATATTATTCAGTACTAAAAAAACGAGCTATCAACTTGAGAAACAACTTGGAGATACCTTAAATGCATGTTACTAAGTACAATAAACCTGTCTGAGAAGGCGACAAATTAAATGACTTTCTGGAAAAGAAAAAACTATACTGAAAATAGAAAAGCCCTTAGGGATGTGAAACAGGGGTGAGGGGAAGAACAAACAAAACACAAAGCCTTTTTAGGGCAGTGGAGACACTTTTTATGATATTATAATGGTGGATATATATTAGCTTACCTTTGATTAAAACCATAGAATGTACACCAGGATAGAACTGCAATGTAAACTATGGATTTTGTGCTTTTGATTTCAAGGTAGGTTCATCCTTTATGCAAATATACTATTCTTGTTATTGACGTCAATATCTGGGCAGGCTATGCACATATGGGAATACAGCGTAGGCGAGAAAGCTCTGCACCTTCCTGTCAATTTTGTCATAGACCTAAAACTGCTTTAAAATATTTTTTAAAAAAGAAAAGAGTTATAATAAAAATAGGCAATTAAGGGATATATAATTTCTTATGTTCAGAGTTGTAGAAATGTGTTTTTGGAAAAAAACTAATTCATCTCAGTAGTAGGTGTATTTGATATGATCTTAAAGATACTAGGAAGACTCAGCCAGAACCTAAAATGCTTCATTTTTTCTTTTGCTTCCTTTTGGTGAGCTAATTTACTTATCTCCCCTTTCCCTGTCATTTTTCAATTAGTAAAAAACCAGACTGAATTTACATCTTCCTTTTTAGAGGACCAGGGACTAAGATTCTGAGAAAAATACACAGAGAGGCCCCTCCAGGTGAAGTGTTCACAGATGGTTCCGCAGCTGGAGTGGTGGGTGGGGGAACAGGGGTGTGGTCAAGAATATGAGTTTGACGGCCAAAGCTCTATGGGCAAGAAAAGTCCCCTGAAATGTATGTAGCAAAAGAATATTTAAGCAGGAAGAAGTAAGGAAGAATGCTCATTTAAATTTAATTAGGGAACGTTAATCAAATGTATACTACTCACAAGACACTGAGGCAATCCGTTTGAAATCTTTCCATGATTTTCTATTTTCTTGAACTCGCTATTCTCTTTAAAGTTGGTTTAAATTTCCCCTCTACCACATATTAAAAAAAGATAATATTTCAGTTGAGAAGGACTTTAGATATCATTTAATAATTTGGATTTATCCTGCAGTCAAGGGTCAGCCAGGGAGAGATTTTGAGCACAGAACAGTTGGGCAAAAGACTGCTCTGAACAGGTGGACCTAGTGACATGCATCCAGAGGCTAGAGCTGTCTAACCAATCGAGTCGTTGTTGCAATTGTCCAGCCTGAGAGGTTTGACTGGGCTAGTAAAAGGGAAAATTAGGGTAGACTCGATTGGAAACAAGGTGTTAGAACGATTTGTTCTTGGTGTCTGCCTAAATGTCAGGTAGAAAGATATCAGACAGAGTCAAGATTTGAGTGCTTTAGCAACAGATCCTCCTTTCAAAGGTGTTGTCACGTTAGCTGAGTACTCTGTTTTTCCCCTCATCAGCTATTATCAGAATATCTATGCCTTTCCCTTTATCTCTAGGCTCACATTGAGTATTTGCCTTTGGTTGGACATCTCCCTCTAAGTATTTTCTACTAATCTTGAACTCTTTAAGAGATTTCTTGCCCTCACCAAAGAAATCTTTAAAAAGTATTTAAAGTGAAAATTTAAAAATTAAAATTCTCTTTTTCCAAGGATCTTTCTGATCCTGAAATTGGCCAACTTCTGCCTATCCTCTTGTCCAGGTGTTTTAACAAAACATGATATTCAAACCAGTTAAATCATTCTCCAACAATGTTAACGTACAAATAACTTCAACCCATGTTATTCATCATCTGAAGAGTTTAAGACGCCAGAACTTTTCTTTTTGAAATTGTGAAAATAAATGAGAAATAAAAATCCCCTGTAAGTCAAAAACAGGACAAGAATGTTTCATTGTGCTGGTTCAGAGTAGCACAACTTTTAGTCTCCTGAGCCCTGAAATAACAATCATTTACCCACGGGCCACAAAGCATCCACTGATTTCCTTTCATTAGATGGTTTGACCTTGGAAGTGTTTATTTAAACAAAGGAGAAACTTGAAAAAAAAGTTTGATGATGTTTGTTTGAAAAAGCCATAAAAGGCACTATTCATGGGTCAAAGACAGAGAGTGCAAAATTTCTGGGTGGTATGTAGTGTTAAGAAGGAAGAGGAGGCAACTCATAATTATTTTTGCTACATTCCAGCCTTCCCTTACTTGGTGGTTCACTTAAGCTATCTCATTTAATTCTCAAAACACCTACAAAATATTTTCCATGACTGTTTAATATTTGAAGCTACTTACATTTCCCTGGGTTAGTGTTAGGATAAAGAAAAGAACTTACAATATAACCCATAAATATTTTGTTCCAGTACTTAAATCTCTACTCTATTTCTGTATATCCATTAATCATACATATCCAAAATATATTTCTCTACATGGTTCCCTTATGTTTGTCCTAGAAACTTTACAACTACAAAACATCCTATTTTTAAAATATTTTTGGTTAAAAGAGAAAGCAAGGTATGTGATTATTGGCAGGTACAATTGAAGCAGTGCCAGGCAGTTATATGCTATGTAGAAAAGGGGTACTGTGATAAAATTATTGTTACGAAGGCAATATCGAACAGGTGAGACTTGGAGTTGTTAATGTGCTAACATGCATTGTCAATCTGCATGAAGGGAGACAGAGTGGAGAATTTATCCAAGTTACGTAAGAAAGTCCCTGAGCACCCAACAATTACCCATGAGTATACAATGCAGAGAATGCTCACTTGCATCATCAACTTTGGTGATGGAATGTTGTCTTATGTACATATATACAATAACTTATTCAACTAATCCCTTATTGTAGAACATTCAGGTTATTTCCCATTTCTTGCTATTTTAAAACTGCCACAATAAACATTTTATACATATATACATATATGATATATATCTGTACATATTTTATGCAAATGTATATGTGTTTGTGTGTGTATATATATTTCTTTTTGTAATTTTCTGTAATTTGTCCTACATAAATTCCTGAAAGGGGGTTTCTGAGACAAAAGACATGTGTGGTTTTAATATACATTGCAAAACTGCCTTCAGGAAATACTACTGTGATTTACACTTCTGCTAGAAGTATGTGAGTAGGCCCTCACACATCCATCATAACTTTCTATTCTATTTCCTCTAGAAAAAATTCAATATACATTTTGTCAGCTTCAGGTAATTTTATAATTTAATGAACCAACATTATATATTTGTATTACCTTACAATAAAAATATATTATGTATGGTTTTATACAGTAATTTAGTTTTATATTAAGTTCATTATTTAATATATACTTTATAAAAATGGATAGGTTATCATGTAATAATAAGAAAATTAAAATAATTATCTAATGTAATATAATATATCATATATTGTATATCTAAAGTAACATGTAATATATTACTTTAGATATATTATTTTAATTCATCATATATAAAATATATGTTATAAATATATGCATATATGTATTATATGAAATGCATTAATATAATATAAAGTAATATATTATAAATATACAAAGTATCATAATATAATTAATCACATCACATTATAACATATTACTTTGTAAATGTATCAAATATAAACATATTTTATATAAATATATTTATAATTTTATTTCAACTTTGCTGCACAGAAAGTATTAGATACAAGATGCTATCTTAAAACTGCTTCTTAACAAATGTTTTAGTGGCATAGACAATTCATCCCAATGATAACATCTAAGATTTTTCCATCCATTTATTGGATAGTCCACAGCAGTCCCATAGTAGAAGAATGTTAAAAGTTTATAACTTCCAGAATATAAGCACATTCACGGCTTTAAGATTCGAGGAGCTAAAATGGGCTCCACAGGCTATTGAAAATATGGCATATCTGTCTTTCAAGATTATGAGGTCAGCTTCTCCTCTTAACTTCCTTCTATAAAGTGGAAGTGGTAAGTCAAATTTCAGTGAAATGTTATGGCCTACCATCAACAGGGCCACGGGAAATTCTAGGAAGAGTTGTGACCCACTCTTCAGCAGTGGAGCTTAAAGGGGCCCGG
>PVKM010046369.1:0-11716 GCA_004027735.1 Carollia perspicillata
AGCTATCTGACCCTGACTCTAAATGAGCCCTCATAGTTCTTTGAATGTTATCTATTGTTTGATCCTTACTACCTGACAATGATTGATGGGCTTAATCTGAGAATGTGGGTCTTTGGAGCCACTGGTTGCTTACTGATTATAATAATGCTCTGTGTACTTTGCCACATTTGAAATTATTTTCCCAGGGTCGTGTGAGAGGTCAGCAAGTAGCATGCTTTGTGGGATCTATAGTGGTCCTATCTAAAAATAAGGGAGGGAATGTAGGAGACTGTTCTGTGTGGTGTGGGCCCAGCTCCCACTTGGAAAGGCCAGTGGAAAGTGAGGTCCAGTACACAGGACCCACACCCATGGATAGGTTTGGGCCTACATTGTACCTAGGTGGCTTTGAGACTTGCTTTTTACTAAAACTCCCTCACCCTGAATTGAGGCAGCAAACGTTTACTGTGTATCTTTAAAGTAACTTCCTAAAATCTATGCTAAACCTTCCAAGGATGAGTGTAACCAGTTCAGCCACCTTTCCCTTTCATTTGTAAATATCCTTCTTTTTGATATAATTAGCAACATCCTCACCTCTGTTTTCTGTAAAAGGTAACCACCTAAAGCGAACCTGTGCATAGTAAATGAGGACCATTAGGTAATGTGCCGATAAAAGCAATAAAAGCTTATCAAGGCAAGGGTCAGGGCACTCTCCCCTTGAGAGAGTTGTTGAGGTGCTCCCAGGCGCTCTCCACTTGAGAGAGTGGCCGTGCTGTCCCTTTTCCTCCATAGGACTCGGTAGTCCATGTGAATTTGTCTCATCTCATCCACAATGCCTCGGACACTGCTAACCAGTGTCCACATCAGGAACATATGAAACAAAAAATTGGGCTAAATAAAGCAGACATTAATGGGGTTGAAACAAAGGTTTTTACTACAGCACTACCTTTGGCCTTTAGTACAAAGGCCAAATGGGGCTAAACCAACCCTCTGCTGCCTGCCCATAAGATTAAAGGACCTCAAACAAGTCTGCTGTATTTACCCCAATGTAGAGAAATTCAAAAGTCTAGAGGAAAAAATTACAATAAGAAATGTGACCAACAGTTGCTTGGGGCAATAGTCTGAGTGGTTAAATCTCGTTAAAGATTAATAACAGGGCCAGTGTCCCTTGATTTGATCTCTGCTGGAGACCCCAAGCCTTTTTACTCAAAGGTGGGTAAAATGGTCAGGGGATAGAAAAGAAAAGTCTATAGGACTCCTTGCTATAGGAATTTCTGAACTGTGGTACCAAAACCTGCTGGTGAAGCCCTGACTCTGGCTACAACTAAAGAATATGAAAATAGAAGGATTGCTAAGATTAAGAAAATTGGACCATTTCAACAGGCTTTATGTTAAAGTTATGTCAACTTCATTTGATTGCATCTTTTTTAACTGATTATTTTGTAGAAATAGATATTGTGTCCCACTGGGGAACTGGGACATGAAGGCTGTCAGTTCTTTCTTTTGGCTATTAGGAATATTTTTCATTTGTCCCAGCTGAAACCTCACAAGATATTTGGAAGGGTTCAATAACGTTTTGACTGGAAAGTTGACCAGATTGAAAACTAATGTTGGAGCCTGGTAGGAATCTCTACGTTTTGAGTCCCCTCTCTAAGATAAAATAAAACTACATACTCAAAGGAGAAGAAACAAATGAGAGATTACACAGACAGGTAGGTCAACCGATGACGTCTCTTAAGTTTCAACCCAAATTTTGAGAGCAGTTGTCCACATCTTACAAATCTTTATGAAACCAGAAATGCAGCTTTAGGAGCTATTCAAGCGCACCTATCTTTATCATTCTCAATTTATAAGACTGAAGAAAAAACGCTGGGGAGACTGGGGTGTTTTTTTAAAGCACAGACTGCTTCTGTGGCTCCAAGACGTCCTTACCAAGGACAAATACAGATCTGAAGTGCTTTCTCCACAAATATTAGTGAAAAACAAATAAACACACACACATCAAAACCTTAGCCATCTGAATAGATCAATTTAAATTATTTCTAAATAAGTGAATTTTCCTTTATGGTGTGTTGCTCGTAGCTCAAACATCTTTATGTCTGTCTGTATGTATGTTCGTGTGTATTGTGGTATTTTGTACCTGCAGAGAGCATTGTTAATTCAAAAAAAAGAGAGAGCTCTATTAAATTGGCTTAAATAAACAAGTACTTAAATGAAAATTCTCAAAAATATAACAGAAAGGAACCCAAGTGCTTTTCAGAATCAGGTGATGTGATGTGGGGAAGCGTTTGATATTAAAGCTGCTCTGAGATTGGTTCGGTTAAATATGCACACCTTTAAAATCATCGGCATTAAATAGCACTTTTATTCTGCCTTGGTTTCTTAGCTAAATAGGTTTACGTTATCTCTGTTGCAAAATTGTCAGCAAGAAAAATGATTTAGTATAATAAAATCATTATAAGTAATCTAAACTTAATTATTAGGAGCAAATAAATGAAACAAATGTAAATGAAATGAAAAGTTTCTTTTATGTTTGCTCTTCAGCAATAATCATATTGACTTAAATGATTTTATAAATCTCTTTGGTAACTTGAAGTTTAAGATTTTAAATAATGGGTAGTCGTTAAATGTCTAGACCATTAGTGAATATAGGTTTATCTACTGTATGCTTATCATAGAGAAACTAAAGATACTAAAGATACTTGGGCCCATTAGTAAACATGTCTTCTGCCACCTTTTTAAAAATTGTACTATGAAGAAATATATTTTAGAAATTATCAAGTGAGCTCATAAATGTATTTAAAGAAAACTAGAAATTGAGGTTTCTAAGAGTTAAGATTTCTAATTAAGATAGAAAGAAGACTGTATGTTTTTAGAAATAAAATATATAAAATATGGAAATACATTTTTAAAGGAATTAGAAGAACGAGGTTTGTCCTAAAACAAGGTTGGTTATGTCAGAATGATTAAGAGGGGACAAACTAGGAGGGACTAAGAAAGTTGTGGAAGGTCTATAAAGAAAAATCTTGAGGAGATTTTGTATGGGATTAAGCTGAATAAATTTGGAATTTACTTAAGTAAATAAATTTAAATATCAAAAGTAAGCTAATGCAGAATGTGAGTTTGGTTCTTTTTCACTCTGTTAAACATTTTTTTGTATTTATTCTACTCCAAATAAGACATAGAAAGTTTTCTGCCCAGAAAACAAAGATTCTGTTTTATTAAAATAGTTTTCTATTGACTTGATTAGGTCCTTTATTACTAAGAAAACACTATCCTTAATCCTAAGAACTAAAGTTTTGCTAATCTGCCTTTTATCTGATACCTTTTTATTGTCACTTTGGATAAATAAATAATTTACTATTGTTTCATAATGATATATCATATTTTTGGTCACAAAAGGTTAATGAACTTCTGGGGTTGGGATTACAGCAATAGACCTGCTTCTTAACCAGAAAAGGCTTTGGGTTGTTCCAAAAGGCCCCTGAGACACCTCAAAGGAATTATTTTTTTAACTAATTAGGCTCCTTTGATATGTTTGAGTTGCTCGGGGAAATTTTGTCAACTAAGGAAATAGTTGTGTTGTATTTGTATGTATATAATCTTATTATTCAATGGATATTATATATTGGGGACTATGTTGAAATCTCCAGAAATCTACAATGTCCTGACACAATAAATCATATGTAATTCCTATTATTTTAAAATGTTATGTTAGTGCCCTGGCTGGTGTAGCTCAGTGGATTGAGCACGGTCCTGTGAAGCAAAGGGTCGCCGGTTTGATTCCCAGTCAGGGCACATGCCTGGGTTGCAGGCCAGGTCCCCAGTAGGGGACCCATGAGAGGCAACCACACATTGATGTTTCTCTCCCCTCTTTCTCCTTCCCTTCCCCTCTCTCTAAAAATAAATGAGTAAAACTTAAAAAAAAAAATAAAATAAAATGTTATGTTAGAGAAAAGCAAAGTACTTTGTCAATTGCACTATAATCAGATCTATAACCATGTCATTTTAATGCTGTCATTTTAAGGTGTTGTGTGTTTTGTTTTGTTTTTTTTTTGTCATTTACAGTCACTGTTTTACTCTGATGCCTTTGCATGTATGTTTCAACTTCAAAAAGATCATAAAAGGACTCCAACTTACTCTAAAACAAAGTTTTCTAAAAATAAACTTTAAGATCTTACCTTTAAACTGGATGAAGATTTATAAAGCTCTCAGGAACAACTGGATTCAAGGACTGCTGACTAAGGATCGAGACAAATAAGAATTGCATGTGAGGGACTGAATGAAATAAGGTTGATAATTTTTATATCTTCTTGTTAAAAATATTGTTAATTTTTAACCTGTTTTTTCTCCAGATATAAGAAAGCTTGTTTTCTCTAAAACTACCTATGACTTAGAGCAATTTGGTAAATTATACCTTTGTCAGCTATATTGAAACATTTATATTTTTCTCCCTACCTGATCCTTGTGGAAGTTTGGAGACTCTGAATGAGTGAGTATTATTTTCATGGCAATATGGTTATTTGCATAAATTTGGTAGAAATATGTTATTTTCATAACAGGATACAATTGAAAATTGTTTTATTACCAAGACTTTGACTGGAATGTCATGATTGAGAGAGATATACATAGACTCTGGATGTCACCAGAAAGCTTTAAGGAATTAAAATTGACTTTGGAAGTTGATCAGAGCCTCTTGGAGAAATGGCCTGTTACTATGGTTCACAGCAGTCTTTCCAGGGAAGGGAAAAAAATTGCTTTCCTGGGAGATGGCAGAGGATGAATGTCAAGACATTCTGAGGAACCTCAAGAGCCTGAGGAGTTCACCCGTATCAATAGGTATTGCAGGCAAATAGTGTTGGCAACTATATGGCTTAGCTTTTTAGCCCTGAGAGGCTAAAGTTCAATCTGGAGAGTCTTTATGAAATTCCAGCAAAGCATTTAAAAGAGCCTGTATTATCAAAGATTATTCTTGTTGTACTTATGCAAATAAAACAGGCAAAATTTATTAAAACTGGATGTATATATTAAATTAATCTTAATTTGATAAAATGAGGATGATCTGAGAGGGGGAAAAGTTGTTTCAATAGAAACCATAATGCCCAATTATAGATACTAGATTCTAGATAGCTTAACTGTCTTTAAAATCTTATATCACCTGTGGACTATACTGGATCCTGAGTTTTCCTCATGGAAGTGTTTGTCTGCAGCCTGATAAACTAGTGTTTCATTTTTTCCTCCCATCTTTGACTTGGAATTCTTGGAGTTAGAACTATAATTGTTTTTTTCTAGGCCTTGCAATTGTACAATTGCATAGCTAGATGCAATTGCAAGCTAGATGACATAATATGAACTGCAGAGAAGTCACCACAACAGCTCATGCTTAGATGGTTCCGAAAACCGATATTGCCTAAGCCACACACAGCTTGAGCACTTGATTGAGCCATGAGGACATTCATCAGGGACAGTTGGACTGTGGACCAGGGCAATCTGTCAGATTGTCAGTGTCTGCCTTTATTTCAGCAAATATTAAGCTCTGAGCCTTTCATCTGGAGGTTTTCTCAACAGGCAGTCTTAAACCCAGAGACTAATTTATGATTTTCTCTGATTATTACTTAGAGTACAGGTATCCTGGCCTACTGCTTCTTCTATCACTGCTGTGCTTCCTTTTTGTAAATTGAACACCTAGGATGCCCACTCTAAGGCTTAGGGGCCATCATGGAAGCTGTGGGCATTTGAGATTATAGGAGCCATGTAAGAGGGTCTCAGTGGGCAGACGAACCCGACTCCATCTTCTAAACTAGCCCTGTCTCTTGATTGAACCTATATTCCTCAAGACTGAAGAATGATCAAAAGAAAGGGGAGAACTATAACCACACAGAAAACTTATTTTCTTTGATCTAGTCTTTTATTTTGATTTTTTCCTTTGACTCAAACTGGCCTCACCTAAGCACCCAGACTCACCTACCTCCCTCTCCTTTGCTTAATCATTAAACCCTCAGAACAATGAGGTTCTGGTCAGTATCCATGAGTCTTAGAAACAAGGTCTTGATTCTATTGACTATTGAGGCAGAGTTTTTGATCAAACTAAATATAACATCTTGGCCTCAGCTGTGTTTTAGCTCTGGACCCAGGAAAGCAGAACAATCCCACAGAACAAATCCTTGCAAAATTGGACAGAATAACTCTATGGCTGATGTCACGACCAAATGCAATGATCAGTTAATCCTACCCTAACACCAACCAATCAGTAGAGATTACCATCCTAACTCTTCAGTCACCATGATTAATGATTTTTTTTTCCCTATATAATCTATCCCCTGGAAGCCAGTTCTTTGAGTATGAGCTACCTGTGACATCAAGCATGGTGCCAACTCCTTGATAAATCCTTACTTTCTTGGCTGCAAATTTCTGTTTGTGTCTTCTTGAGCTTTGTTGTATGCAGGTAAACAGACCTCTTCAGTCTGGTAATGTTAGAAGTTAAAGACCAGACTTCTGGTCAAGGTGGAGGAATAGGTAAACACAATTTGCCTGCTCACACAACCACAGCAAAAATCAAATTAAATGATAAAACAACTACCACCCAGAACCCTCAGAGAATCAAGCTGTATGGAAGTCTGACAACCAAGGAATTAAAGAAGTCACCCTCATCCAGATGGCAGGAGGGACAGAGACACAAGACACAGAGATGTGGAATGGTCAGTACCACACCCACACATGGTAGATAAAAACTGGGAGGCATACCTCAGGAGTGAAGGATCCCAGGCCCACACCAGACCACACAGCCCAGGGTTCCAGTGACAGAAAGATAAGTCCCCATAACTTCTGGATGTAAAAACTAGTGGGGGTTGGGGCAGTGGAAGAAATTGTGGGATTTTCAGGAATTTCCTCTTAAAGAGCCCACAAAACAGTCTTAGGACTTATGCAGACTCACTTCCTCCAGGCTCCAGTACCGGGGTAGCACCTCAAAGGGAACCAGTGGCATATGGGAACAAACTGAAATGTCTGACATCAGGGCAAGTGCTGGGGAAAAGCGTCCTCCCAAATAAAACTCCAGAGGCCAGGCAGCAGCTGTTGTCCCTTTTCTGAGCCCTTCCCCACACAAAGCCACAGAGCAGCAACACCATATCTGAGACTCCATCAACCTGGTTCTCATGGGTTGTCCCGCCCTGGTGAATACCTAAGGCTCTGCCCCATCCAACTTACGGTGTGCTTTTCAACATTAGGTCATGCTACTAAGACAGGGAGTCAAAGAAGCTCTACCTAATACATAGAAACAAACACAGGGAGGCTGCTAAAATGAGGAGACAAGGAAATATGGCCCAAATGAAAGAATGAGAAAAAACTCCAGAAAAAGAACTAAACAGAATGGAGATAAGCAATCTATCAGATGCAGAGTTCAACACTGGTTATTAGGATGCTCAAGGAATTCACTGGGTACTTCAACAGCATAAAAAAGACCTAGGCAGAAATAAAGATTACACTAAGTGAAATAAAGAAAAATTTTCAGGGAATAAACAGTGGAGTGCATGAAGCCAAAAACCAAATCAATGATTTGGAAAATAAGGAAGAAAAAACAGTTCAATCAAAACAGCGAGAAGAAAAAAGAATCCAAAAAAACTGAGGATAGGGAAAGGAGCCTCTGGGAAAACATCAAACATACCAACATTTGAATCACAGGGGTGCTGGAAGGAGAAGAGAAAGAGCAAGTAATTGAAAACTTATTTGAAAAAATAATGAAAGAAAACTTCCCTAATTTGGTAAAGGAATTAGACATGCAAGTACAGGAAGCACAGAGAGTCCCAAACAAGATGGATGCAAAGAGTTCCACAACAAGACACATCATAATTAAAATGCCAAAGGTTAAAGATAAGCGAGATTCTTAAAAGTAGCAAGAGAAAAATAGGCAATTACCTACAAAGGAGTTCCCATAAGACTGTCAGCTGATTTCTCAAAAGAAACTTTGCAGGCTAGAAGGGAGTGACAAGAAGTATTCAAAGTGATGAAAAGCAAGGACCTACAGCCAAGATTACTCCATCCAGCAAAGCTATCATTTAAAATTGAAGGGTGGATAAAGTACTTCCCAGACAAGGCAAAGCTAAAGGAGCTCAAAATCACCAAGCCATTATTCTATAAAATGTTAAGGGGACTTAGGAAAAAGAAGATCAAAGTTATGAACATTAAAATAGCAATAAATCCACAACTATCAAGAGTTGAATCTAAAAAACACACCAAGCAAACAAGCAGAAAAGCAACAGAATCATAAATATGGAGGTTATTTGGAATGTTATCATTTGGGAGAGGGAAAGGGGCAAATGGAGGAAAAGATGGAGGGATTAAGAAGTATGAATTGGTAAGTACAGAACAGACAGGGGGATTGGTAAGTACAGAACAGACAGTAAGAACAGTATAGAAAATGGAGTAGCCCAAGAACTTATATGCATGACTCATGGACAAGAACGATGGTGAGGAATTACCAAAGGGATTGGGGGGTATTGTGTGCAGGGGGGGCACAAGGGGAAAAATGGAGACACCTGTAATAGCATAATCAATAAAATATTATAAATAAATAAGTAAATGAAAATATTGCAAAAGGAGGAGGAGTGGGGAAGAAGGAAGAGGAGGAGAAGGAAGAGGAGGAGGAGGAGGAAGAGAAGAGATTACAGTCCAGAAATAACAATTCCGTGAACTCTAGGTCTGGTACCTTAGACCACAGTAAGGCCCTGCCCTGGACCCTGGATGTCACAAACATAGTCCACAATACATTTATTCAATAACACATGGGCACCCCTTTCACTCAAAATCCAGAGCATATTGCTGGCATAGTGTGACTCATAAACTCCCACTCCGGGAAACAACACCAGTTAGACCCCAGGAGAATACTCATCTCTTCACCTACACCCACAATACAAGAGGCAACTGAATACAAGGGCCATAAAGGTTTATGGCTTATGGTGCTGTTGACATAGGAGAAAGACCTTGTTTGGGAATGTCAGTAAGATTTGAATATAGAAACAGATTTAAAAAGAAAAACAAAATAATTAACTTGTCAAATTCTTTTTCTTGTTGTGAATGCAATAGCTTTTGGCCTAATAAAATATCTTCCCTAGTGTCGAGTATCCATTTTCTTCTCTCAGGACACCAGAGATGCTCATAAATTATGGTGAAATTTCAAATAGCTGAACATAGTGGCTGAGGTATATTTTGCAATACTAAAACTTTTTTGGTATTCTTAAATTTGTATATATGTAGGTATAGCTATAACATGCATGAAGTGGGATACAGACTCTTTACATTAGTAGTAAAATGGACATGTTATACTGGAATTGCAAATAGTTTAATTTTCATAAAAATATTCCATAGGTTTCATTAAATTTTTCAAAAATTAAATTTAAAAGCTTTATAATTTTAAATTGAGTTATTAATTATAATTAACATATTTGTTGCCTTTAATTTTAACAGATAATTATACATTTTGAAAGAAAAATACCAGAAAAATTTAATTTGTGATATTTTTACACTTACTTTCTATTTCATACACATTCAAAACAATTACTTTTTAAATTCTCTAGCTGACAGAAAGACGACAAATTGAAATCATGATAGAAAAAGATAATACAAAAGTGGAGCTCAAAAACACTAATAAAAAGCCTCAAAAGAAAAAAGAAATACAGAAATCTTCAAAGGGGCTATCATCCAGTTAAATATTTAAAAATTGAAAGTAAAAGTGTTTATGACCCCATAAAATTTGCAAACAGCACATAAATTCTTCGCTTACTGAATATTTAATTACTGATGAAAATGAGTAAGAAAATTAAGCTAGCATATTTTGGCAGGACAATGGTCAACCACATTGGTTATAAGTGTCATTGTCCATTTCCATTCATTAAATGCATTTCCAATCTTTTCTTACTTTAAGCTTTATGTGTGTTGTTAAATAGGTAATTTATCCTCGGAAATACCATTACTAAATTAATTATATTCTGAGTTTCTCCTTCTCTCTTACCAGTTTCACTTTATCTGTTACTTTTTTTTCCCCTACGTCTAATAAGTGGAAATCCAATGAGGGTCCCTGGCCAGCATGGCTCAGTTGTTTGAGTGTTATCCCACAAAGTGAAAGGCTGCCCATCGATTCCCCATCAGGGCACATGCCTGGTTTCTGGTTGGTCCCTGGTTGAGGCGTGCGTGAGAAGGTAACAGGTCAATGTTTCCTTCACACGTTGATGTTCTTCTCTCTCTCTCCTTTCTTTCTCCTCTCTCTAAAAATGAAATCTAAGAAAAAGAAATGCAATGGGGAATATTAAGGGGAGTCATTCCAAATTAAACTGCATTTTCGCCTTGGGCATATCTCCTCTTATTTGCATTAGTCGCACCAAAGAAGTCAACAGCTTTTTAGAACTTTATATCTGGGTATTTGTGTTTCATAATTTAATGTAAAACGTCTCAAGTATTGCAGTGTTCTTTCTTGAGTACTTTTGATTCTGCATTTTGGAGAAATGATACCATTATCTTTGTATGCTGTTTTGTAGTTTCCAAATCACTTTCATCAATATAATAGCAATGAAACCCTACAATAGCCTTGGGTGTTCAACTCACATTTACATTAGAGAAGATCATGTTTTCAACATCACCAAGTGACAGATTTCTGACAACCAGTGGTATACTGGTAAATGTTAACACCTGACTCTTGGAGGGTATGCAAAGCCTTGATGGTAGAGTTTACCAGTTTCCATGAAGTAAATACTCCCACGATGGCCAATTTCAAACTACCAATGTGATGTCAACTGGCTCCTAAAAGTTCTGAAAACCTAACAACTTGCTTTTGCAAACAGGAAGAAGCCAGCTCCAGCACACCAACCAGTCCCTTTGATTTAATTCAAATGTATATGGAAACTAACACATGTGCCTTGTTTGAGATTGTGATATCTAAATAAAAGATATGGATGTGCTGGGCTTGTTGGCAGATTAAACCCACAGTGACACTATTAGGTGGTAGTATGGTCCTAGACAATGTCATGTGTAATTGTAGCTAGTATTGAAAACTGAGTAAGAGTTTGATACTTCAGGGAATAGAAGGGACTTTGAGGGAATGTTGGAAGATAAGGTTAGCTTAGAAGAATAGTAGAGTGTATCAGGAGGACACTTACAGACATTTATTCATCTAATACTAAATACCACCTTATGCCAAATACTTTTGTGGGGCAATGTTGTAACAGGGTGCAGCCAAGAGGGGGGCCCCAAATAGGGATTTATGATGGGGTCCAGAAGAGCTTGGAGATGATTGGCTCCACACCACAGGGCCACACCTGCCCACAACACTGGCAGCTGTGGCCAACTGTGGGAGGAGCCAGAAATGAGGCTGCAGAGGAAGATTGGCACTGGGATTTAAACCCAGGTGTGGCAGCCATTTGGTATCTTTTCAGGGACCACGCAGCTTTGGGAGCGCTCCCTTTTCGCCACATGGATGGTGCCAGGAGCCTCAATCACAGACTTGTGCTTCTTTCCTGAGATACTGTACCCCAGACTGGGCAGAGGGAGAAAGAAGGACAGTGTGTTTGTGGGTATTCTAAAGAAATCTAGTCTGTATAACTTTTAAATAAATAATTCCTTTCCTTTTCACCAATCTCTGGCATTGAGAGATGTCTTTCCTCTGGCAGCGGGCAAGGCAAACCTAGTATGGGGGAGGAAGCCCTGAAGAAAAGGGGGGTGTTTTATATCATTCAGCACCCCCCGGTCTGGT
>PVKM010046370.1:0-11727 GCA_004027735.1 Carollia perspicillata
ATGGAGAAGGCGAATGGATATCATGGCAGGAAACGCGATGCACGACTGAGGATTCCGAATCAGAAGCCGTTGGAAGAAAGATGTGCTCGTTCTCATAAAACATAGAGATGCTGCGTCACTGCAGGCTTCTCTGCAGAGTGAGCCAATGCCAAGTGGATGTCGCTGCCCTGAGGATTTAACAACGTGGGTAAATAAAAGGGGGGAAAACCAGAGGATCAGTAAATAGTGATGTCAGGGTAGAAAAGCCTTCGTAAACATAAAGGAGGGAACTAGAAAACATATTCACTGACGCTGGCAGTTTTTAGATCAAAAACATCAGAAAGCAAACCAGCAACGTCAGGATCAATGGGTATTTGTGTTGAGAAGCGGAGCTGGTGCCTTGGAATAATAATACACAGACTATGACCTAGTGAGTGAGAAGGAACAAGCAACCCACATAGTTGGCAGGGAGCTCCCTTAGCATCCAAGTTCCCACCGTCGGGAACTGAAGACCACAGGGCTGTTTTGATCGAGGGCACAGTTTCAATACTTTCACACAAAGGCAGTAGCCTCACAGGCTCGCTCCTTCAGACAGATCCCAGAAACAGGTTTGGGGTTGGGGAGGGGCAATGAGCTGGCAAGGGCAGCCTTCCGTCCTGGATCGCCGGCGATCGCTGGGGATCACCGGGAGCAGGGGAGAGAGGGCAGGGGAGCCAGCACCTATTACCTTTAAGGTGGTGGGCTGGAGACGACGAGTTTTTGAGGGCCTAACTCTTAAGTGGCTATTTTAAAAGGTAGCCTGGGAAAAGCAAAGCCGGAATTTGGAGTGGGAAGCCTAAACTCAGGGTCTGGTCTAAATGTCCAGACGTGGTGTGAGCAGGGCAGTCATCCCGTAAAATGTGTAGGCAGCAATATTCTCTTAGCCTTTACAGATTAGTGAGGAAGAAGGCCGCAGAAGAATGAGCAAAGACGTGAACACAATTCTCAAATAATGCACATTGATAATAAATGTCACTGTGATTAAAGACACGCAAAGGAATGTGCAGTCTTGTTTTCACCTAATTGCAATATATTTTTAAAAATTAGAGATTTGATGTAGCTCTAGTATAAATGAAACACGGCCAATATGATTCCAATTCAGTAAATCTCAAAATGGCTTCTTTTATCCTATTTGCAGTAGCAAGGCTACGGGATCCAAATTATGAGTGTTATCTAGACTTTATTCAGAAGGAAAATGATCACTTTTTCCTCATGGCCTGGATGGGGCTCTACAGAAATGGAGGGTGGGCGATGCTGATGGTGACCTAGAAAACACCACTTAGGAAGAGAGAGTACCCGTGCTCGTCACAGCCCGCGCCAACCCTGGCCATCGGGGTGTCCCCATCCTCTGGCACCAGCTCCCTGTCAGGGCTGTTCTGTGCTGTTCCATTTATAGTTGTGGTATCTGTCCTTCATCAAGAACTTTCGCAAGCTTTCAAAAAAAATGCTTATGATTCTTAAAATGTCAAATAGCATTTGAAGGTTTACAATGAGAAGCAGCAGCCCCACACTCCCTCCCTCCTCACCCCCCAGGAAAACAAACCCCTTTACATTCTTTCCGCTGCTTTTCTCTGGTAATTCCCTCTGTAATTCTACTTCATTTGTGTGCACCCTGCCGTCTGTTAATTTACTGTTGTCAGGCTCTCTCTCTCAACTTCCTGGCGCCCTTTACCACTTCTCCCTTCACCGTAGTTACAACACACACATTTACTGAAAGCATTAGTTTCATTATTGTTGCTGTATACATCTGAAATCCTTACCAGGGCCTACACGAGCCTGTGCTCTCTCCTGGATCCCTCCCACCCATCTATCCCTGCGACACAGGCCCCCTCGATCGCTCCAAGCACCATCCACTCCTGCTTCAAGGCCCAGCACCATCTGTTCTTCCCGGGACAGTTTTCCTTCGCTTGGGTCTCGGCTCAAATGGTTCTTTCTTCTCTGGCTACTTTGTGGAACACAGCAGACGTGTCCCCTAAAAGTCCTCTGTGCTCTCCCATTCACCCTCCCCCACCCTCTCCCCTGGCAACCACCAACCCTTTTATTGTCTCCATCATTGGGCCTTTTCCAGAATGTCACATACACTTGGAATCATACGCTATGCAGACTCTTCAGATTGGTTCATCTCTCAGTAATATGCATCTAAGTGTCCTCCATGGTCTTTTTTTTTTTTTTTGATGGCTTGATAGCTTATTTAATTTTAGCACCAAGTAATATTCTGCGGCCTGAATATACCACAGTTCATTTATCCATTCACTTACTGAAGGACATCTTGGTTGCTTCCAAGAATTAGCAATTGTGAATAAAGCGGTTACAGAGATCCGTGTGCAGGTTTTTGTGCGGACATGAGTTTTTATCTCTGTTGGGTAAATACCAAGGAGTGAGGTTGCTGGATCACATGGCAAGAATATGTTTTGTAGAAACTGCCAAATTGTCTTCCAAAGTGGCTGTACTGTTTTGCATTCCCACCAGTGTGGACGAAAAGGGGCCACCTATTAACCCGACAAGCTCAGGGGAGGCCTGCGAGGCAGCCTTGCAGATTCAGAGACCGCAAGTAACCACCGCAGAGGATGAGCTGAAATGGAAAGTTGTTGACTAAAAGCAGTTCCTGGCAGGCAGTCATGTTGTAGGCTGGTATTTTTCCTGACAAAGGTCAGTCTTTACCTTAAGTGAGCCTATTATCTTTTTGCATCTATGATAACACATCTTTGGAATGTCAAGGTGAAGTCCCTTTGTCTGAACCCCTTGGGTACAAACACCTCACCAGAGCTGAGACCACAAACCCCCTCGTTGTCATTGTTATCATGCTAATTGTTGACTGTGAACTACCCTGTACCCACCTTTGTGAAAGAAGAATGTGTCTATATGATTTCACCCTTTATCCAGCCCCAGACGTCCCCTCTTTGTTTTCGCCGCCTCCCTGACCTACCACCAATGGACTTCACATAACCCCCTTTTGTCTCTTCCTTTGATTGTAATGTATCAAATGAGGTGCTAAATTGCCCTTCTCCAGAGCATTATCTCGGGTCATTGAGGTTTGACTTCCCAGCAACTGTCGTCATTTTGGCCGAAATAAACTCACAAAAATTCTCTGTAGGTTCCAATGGCTCCTACGTTGACGTTAGCTGTGCATCAGAGTTCCCGTTGCCCCACATTCTCACCACCGTTCGAGTTGTCAGGGTTTGGGATTTTGGCCTTTCTAATAGGTGTGTAGGGGTATCTCCCTGTTGTAATTTGCATTTCCCAGTGACATAGGATGTGGTGCCTCTCTTCATGCTTATACTTGTGTATCTTCTCTGGTAAAGTACTAAAGTCTTTAGCCCATTTTAAAATCAGATTATTTTCTTATGAAATTTTAAGAGGTCTTTGCTTATTTTGGATAACAATCTTTTATCAGGCGTGTCTTTTGTAAATATTTTCTATTAATCTGTGGCTTGTCTTCTAATTTTCTTTTTTAGATTTTATTTACTTATTTTTAGAGAGAGGGGAAGGGAGAGAGAAAAAGAGAGAGAGAGAACTGTCAATGTGCGAGAGACATCAGTCGGTTGCCTCTTGCACACCACTGAACTGGGGACCTGATCCACAACCCAGGCATGTGCCCTGACTGGGGATTGAACTGGCGACCCTTTGGTTTGCAGGCCAGCACTCAACCCACTGAGCCACACCAGCCAGGGCTGTCTTGTAATTTTCTTGATTTTTGTCTTTTGCCAAGCAGAAAATTCAATTTTAAGTAAGCCCAATTTATTTTTCTTTTTTCATGGATCATGTCTTTGGTGTTTTATCTAAAAAGGTATCGCCATACCCAAGTGCATCTAGGTTTTCTGTGTTATCTTCTAGAAGTTTTATAGTTTTGCATACTACATTTAAATGAATGGTCCATTTTGAGTTGATTTTTGTGGTCAACATAACAAAAATTCCCTCTCAAGGTCAGGCCTATTATACGCCTTTGTTTTTCTATCCGGAAGTGCAGAAAAACCAGCTTTACAAACCCTCCATGCCCTTCCCCATTTTTCTGAGGACTTTTCTAAATATAGGCAGTGTCCTCATCTGCCTCTCGGTCCACACCTGGCCCCACCCTTCCCTCATACCTGATTTGAAATTCACATCTGTAGGGCCTGCATAATGTCTGTCAGAACTACTTTTGAATTTACCTATGCTGCTTGGAGGCTGAGTACCTTGACCTCATAGAGGAGAGGAGTGAGGGAGGGACATTTCTCCATAACAAATTATTAGCTTAGTTTATTAGATTGGTTATGTTATACAACATGTGGTAAAGATGTTAGGATAGGTTATAGGATAGGTCAGTTTTTATGAGGAGGCACAAGGTAATAACACGAACCTCAAATGAACAACAGAAATTCAGACATTGGCCCTGGTTGGGCCGCTCAGCTGGTTAGAGCGTTGCCCTGACACACCCAGGTTGTGGGTTTGATCCCCGGTCAGGGCACGCGAAAGCACCAGCCAGCGAGTCTACCAATGGGTGGAACAGCAAATCCGTGTTTCTCTCGCTCTCAGAAAAGTAATGAATTAAATAAATTAAAAAATTTAGACTTCTAATAATTTGGATAACAACATTCAAATAGACTAAGTCCTTGAGAACTCTAGCTTGAAAAAGTAACTTCAAAGTATGAAAAAAGCGAACACCGAAGGAGCAAGCACCCTGGTGTACACAGAACGGGGTGGGCGTTACACTGTAAAAAACATTATTCTAAGGAAAACCCACAGGTGGGAAAACATTAGAAGGCGCCTCCGCACAGACAGATCTCCTTTTAAATTTTAAGACATTTACTCCTTTTGGGTATCACGTGAGACAGCCTGTGGGTATGAAGGGAGGAATGAGTATTTTGGCGAGGTAGCAGCTTTAAGTTAAAGCTGGCAACCAAGGAGACTAGCGGTTTGGTCAGATCTTCATGTCATGTCTAAAGAGACCTCGAGGAAAGGATCGTAATTTGAGTAAGATATTCAACGTGCTTTTCCTGGTATTCCTTGTTTTCAACCATTTCCCCTACCTACATTCCCTGATCAATGTTCCCCTTCCGCGTGGTGTTTCTCTCTCTCCACTCCTCGCTCTCTGGAATCGGTAAATATGTCCTCGGGTGAGCATTAAAAGAAGTCTTTAAAGAGAAGAGTAGAGAGAGGAAATGGTGCAGAGGCGAGGAGAAATGATGGTTGATGCCATTTGTCTGGAGTTAAAATAAAACTTCATATGGCACCTTTTGTTTTAATAAAGCCCATATTTTCCCTTACTTTGGATGGGGAGAGTAGGAATTGTGAAGGCAGGGATGTATCTAGATGAGTGGGAGAACCAAAAAGAAGCAGCCAGAGAAGTGAACTTCGTTTTCTGCCTCTGTATGCTTAGCAACCGGCACTCTCCCAGGCGAGGAGAACTGAGGACTGGGCTCTCACAGCAGGGCAAGAGTTAAAGCCAGTTTCTCCCAATCTGCGATGAGAGCATCCGAAATATATGGGACTACCAAATCACGCAGACAACCTGGGCGCTACTGAGTCCCAGCCGTGCCTTTGACTTAGTGAGTTACGGTTTGTCTACACCGTGGGGCATTATGTAACCATTCAAGAAAGTGAGGCGGAGCTGTGCCGGCTGTTCTGGAAGGCTTTCCGTGGGTAGCGTTGGCTGAGACAAGCAAGATGGAAACCACCTCTTACAACACGACCCCATTTGGTGCGGCAGTGATGACGTCCTGCTTTTATACATACATACGAATGTGGGTCCCGAGTATATGAACAGGGAGGGAAGGCAATATGAAGAGTGCTTGGAGAGCACTTCACGCCGGTCATTAAACATTCCCGGCTCTCTGTCTCCTAGGCACGTGGTATGACCGTGCTGTGCGGCCCTCTTGTGGGTGGGGTCTGGTGAGCTGTGAGCAAGAGTGACTTGTTATTTCCGGGCTGAGACACAGGAATGCCAGTTCCAGACCCGCCCCCCAGAACACACCTCCCTCTGCCGGGTCGTTATCAGTGGTCTTCACGGCAGCTGCTCCAGCGGCCTAGATCCCAGAGTGCGGAGACACGGACAGAGCTGCCAGCGAGCCTGGGAGAACAGCGCGTGGGAGGAGCGAACAGTCGAGCTGAGGGCTCTTTCCGTTCAGCACAACCTGATGTGCTCCGAATGAAACAAATGAACTCGGTCAACACGTTCCAGCTGGACACTCGGGCTTCTGTAGTGTTTGTTTTTTTTTAAAGTATTGAAAAGCCTGGTTAAATCCAAAGAAGCAGCTAGGTCCCTGAAATGGCGGAAATTGTACCAAAAAGGTGCCACAGTAAATTTTGGCAAATCCTATCTGGAACTGCCTGGACTGCCTGTTTTTCTACTTGCCATCAGATCCACACTTGTCCTCTGAAATGGCGCTCGGGTTCTGGCACTGCTGCCCTCCCGCCCTGTCTGATGGCACAGCCTGATGAAAATTCAGGCCACTGCTCTGTCACATCGCCAGGGTCACCTGCAGGCCCACTGCTCTGCAGCAGTTCCCAGCAGGGTCACTCAGAAGTCTTTTGGGTTGTCACAGCTGGGGGCGGAGCTGCAGTCACTGGCACCAGGCGGGCCAAGAGCAGGGCACTGCCAACCACTGTCCTGTCCGATCACGCACAGGACAGTCCCCACAACAGAGAATTCTGTGGGCCCAGATCTTTATTTATTTATTTATTTTTAACTTTTTTATCCTCACCTGAGCCATTATTTTTTCCATTTCTCTCAGAAAGAGAGGAAGGGATAGAGAGAAACATCAATATGAGAGAGAAACACAGACTGGCTGCCTTCTCCTATGTGGCCTGTCTGGAGATCAAACCCCCAACCTGAGTGGGTACATGCCCTGACTGGGAATCGAACCGGTGATGCTCCAGCCAACTGGGCCACACGGGCCAAGGCTGTAGCCCCAAACCTTAATAATGCTGAGGCTGTGAGATGCTCCTCTATTCCAGACCAGATTCCTCTCCTCCCTTTTTCCTGAAGGAAGCAGAGATCAGGCTGCCTTCCTTTTCCTGTCATTTATTTAGGTCACTGTTTATTCTCAGAGGGTTCTCCCTTCAAAACTGTGTGTGGAGAGTAAGTCTGCTTCCCTACAGTTTTCTTTTTTGTTTTCCATATCCTTTAAAAAAATAACAGCTTTATTGAGCTGTTATTTATTCACATATCATACAAGCTCCGTAAAGTGTACAACTCAGTGTTTCTGAGTATACTCCCTGAGCCGTGCAGCCGGCACTGTAAGTCCTCGTTACAACACTTTCGTCGCCCACAGCAGAGTACCCTGGCCCCTTAGCCGCTCCCCATGGCCCCAGTTCTCCTCCCACCCCCTCGGAGCCCTGGGCAAACACGAATCCACTTCATATCTCTCTGGAGTTGCCTATTCCGGACACTGCGTGTAAATTGAATCACGTGGTCTGTCGTGAGCAGCTTCCTTCCCTCAGGGTGTTGTCAAGTTGTCCCTGTGTCGTAGTGTGCACCCGCACCCATTCCTTTTCATGGCTGGCCCTTCGTTGTAGGGATGTACCCTGTTTATTGGTTTGCTAGGGCTGCTGTACTACAGCGCCCCAGACTGGGTGGCTTAAAAACAGAAGTATTTTCTCACAGTCTGGAGGCCGGAGGTCTGAGGTCAAGGTGTCAGCAGGTTGGGTTTCTTCTGAGGCCCCTCTCCCTGGCTTGCCGAGGGCCGTCTTCTCCAGTGTCTTCACCTCACCGCTCCTTTGCCTGCGCCTGTGACCTCTTGTCGCCAGAACACCCACCCTGTTGTGTTAGAACCCTCCCTAGTGACCTACCTCATTGTCACTTAATCACCTCTTGGAAGACTTTATCTTCAAACAATAGAGTCACATCCTGAGGCACTGGAGGTTAGGGCTTCAACATATAATCTTGAGGGGAGGAGGACACAGTTTAGCCCGGAACACCAGATCGTGTTTATCCAGCCATCAATTACCTGACATTTTCATACACGTGTATTGATTTGATTACTAAGTCACTCCAAAAGACAACTGGCAGGTGTATCAAAAAAGATACTTTAAAGGTTTCAACAACCTTACGAACTATAATTTCTGTTCCTGGGACAGTTTTTCCTAATGTGTCTGAAAGGCACACTCGGGTGGTTTTAAATATTTTCACGGAGTGCACAGAGTGTTACAATAAAGGGAGGGCTGATTCAGCTCGGGGGAGACAGGAGAGAGATTACAGAGGGACGTGTCACTAAAGCTTCCTTGAAAAACGAGTCTACATGGGCGGTGTGGGTGGAGCTCCAGGCAGGGCAAACAGTACGTGTGAAACCTAAGACGTGGTTGCAGCCAGTCACCCATGTGGCCAGAGCTGAGCCAGATAATGGTGTTTAGTCCCTGCGCCCTAACATTCCCAGCTTCTTTCCTAAGACATCATTCTCCCCTGGGGTGGACTGCATTAAACCCTGAGGCTGTCTTAAATTGGGAGTGAACAAACCAGTATGCTTAAAAGTCAAATCACCCAGACATGGTGGTCCCACGTGCTGGAGAGTCTCTGGGAAGGGATTAAACCAACTCACAAATGGTTCCGAGGAAGGTGGAATTGGAAAATATATAAGTGAAGTTTTAAATTAGTTCAGGTGCACTCTACTTCTTAGATTTCCCTAAGAGAGACTGGGTTCCTAAAGTTTCCTTTGGAGGGAAGTATAGTCACTAACATAGAGAGCGTGACCCAGGGTGTGGCAAACCCCAGTTCTGATCTGGTTTGGCCACTGCTACTGGTAAGGCCTTCCCCAACTTCCCTAACCTCTCTGAATCTCAGCATCCCGCCCAAAGCAGGGACAGTCACACCTGCCTCGGAGGGATCTGGTGAGGATTAATTGAACATGCCTGCAGCCGCCTAGGATGAGTGTTTTAATAAATGCGGGTTTCTTCTCTTTGGTGCTCTTATACCTAGACCCACAGTTGACAGGGGAGAAACCTGGGCTTCTTCCTTAGGAGTATACGTATCGAACTGAGGCTGGTACGCTTTGCTTTTAGTAGCTGCTCTCCCCCTAAAAAGTCAGGGGCGTCACTGTTAAACCTTTACCTTCCTGGACAGTGGGATGTGTGTTTGGTCAGTAGGGAAGTAGGTTATGGAGAGAACATGGCATGTTATTTCACTGTCTGAATCTGTCCTTGCCAGCAGAAACTCTCAGATGGTTTCTGGCCTGAGCTGACTTTGGAATGCACCCAACCCTGTCTGACTAGGCTTTCTGTGACTCTGCAAACAACGAGGGCCATCCCCCCCCACCCCCTTCTTCCCCGAGCTGCCTAGTAGCAGAATGCAGAGGACACACCAGGAACCCTGCTGGAAGTCCTCTGTTGTCCGCAGGCTGGTGGGACTGCAGCTTAGTCCTGAACTTCCGGCAAGGTGTGCCCTGCTCTACAGGCCTGCAGTATTGCAACTCCAGTCCATCGCTGTCTTCATGATTTGTCAGCTGCTACTGTCAGTGTTATTTTCTCTGCAGGCGTAAGACCAGAAGAATAGTCTCAACCTTGTTCTGGCGTAAGTTCTAGATGCTACTGAACAAAATCGCCACGGATAAGAGCTCATTTACCTCCTCAGTTTGGTTCCTCAGCAAAAATATGGTCTCATTCCTGCTTTTTTTCTTTTTCTTTTTCATGTGAGCATATTAAATACACGACTCTATGCTGGGTGCTGAGGAAATAATATAATGAAGAAGGAATGGTCCCTACACTCACAGGGTTTATAACCTAGTAGAGAGCTATGTACTTGTGAAACATTGCACGTCGTGACATATACTGACAGCAGTCCTTGTGGATGTGGAAGAGTGAATATCTCTCACCGGGGAATCTGAGAGGGCTCCACAGAGGGGTCTGGCGTTTGAGTTGGGCCTTTCCGATGGCTTCTTTCACACTGTCGTGAAACTTAGGCACTCTTACTGGAATCTTGAATTAAAGACTGAAGAAAAAAGCCCTGGCTGGTGTGGCTCAGGGGACTGAGTGCCGGCTCGAGAACCAAAGAGTCGCCAGTTCAATTCCCAGTCAGGGCACATGCCTGCGTTGTGGGCCAGGTCCCCAGTAGGAGGTGCACCAGAGGCAACCACTCATTGATATTTCTCTCCCACTCTTTCTCCTTCCCTTCCCCTCTCTCTAAAAATAAACAAATAAAATATTTTTTAAAAAGATTGAAGAAAAAAAATCTTGTCTATATATAATTACTTCTCAAGATCTAATAAAGAACACTGGCCTCTGAGTTAGAAGACCTGGGTTCTAGTCCAAGTTCTGCTATGAACTCGGTCTGTGACCTTGAGCAAGACATGTGACCTCACAGATCATAATTCTTTGTTGAATGGGTGGTTGGGAAAATGTAATCTCCAGGGCATTTCCTAGTTCTAAAATACCTTTCTTTCTTTCTTTGCCCCTATCACATTACAAAATGAAATGAAAAATGAAAAGAACTTAGAGTAAGTTCAGGCATGGTGGGGCCGGGGGTGGGGGGGAACGGAACACAGTGTGCGGAATCGGCAGCAAAGCAGCAGCTCCCAGGTGCCGCTTCGGCACGGGTTAGAGCAAAAGGGGCTTCGCTGGACTTGGCAGGTTGGCTGACTTTTCAGGCAACAAGGGAAAAGGGTTTAATATGCATTGCCTTCTCTCTCTCCTCTTAGTGAACTTGTTCAGCACTCGAATTGGTGAACAAGACAGATGCTGGGCCTTCCTCTTCACCTACCGGCCCCTGTCACGTGCAAGCTGTTCCATCCGTTTCTCTTAGACCAGTTTCTGAAAACTCATTGCTCCCTTAACCCGAGTTCACTCAACTCTGCGTGAAGCTTTCCTCCCACTCACTAACATAATTGAAACTGTAAGGCATCACTCACTTCAATTTCCTCTTCCTCACCTACAAATTCACACGTATCCACACCCATTCTTCTCTTCAGAGTCACCGCTCCTCTTACAGGCCAGTCCTTCCTTCAGCTGTGCCTTTGGTTGCATCCACCGCGCCTGCACCCTCTGGGCCCCACTTCCATCGATCCTGAACGTCTCCCACCTTTATTGCCTCTTCGACTACAACTAAGCCTAAGACTCTGTCACACAAAACGAAAGAAGCAAAAATTGATGTTGACCCTGGATCTCCTAAGAGCCACCATGCATCTCTCTTCCTGTGTACTATTTCAAACGTAAAATAATATAACTAACATACATCAAAGGTATAAAGAGTAATTTAACAACTGTGTCCCAAAAGGGACCCAGCTTAAGACATAGAACCCTACTAACATCTCTGGAGCTTCCTGTTGACCCTCTTTGGTGGCCGCCCCCCAAACTTGCCCCTAAGAAGCGACCATCGTCCTGAACTGTGTGTTCACTGTGTGTTCAGCAGTCACTTGCTTCTGTGTTACTCGACGCTGTGTCTGTTCTCTGCATCTGTTTACTGCATCTGTGATCTCCAAGCAACATAACTTTGCAAATTTTGAAACTTTGTATATTTACTCAAAATGTGTGGGTCTTTGTCTTACCATCTCCCCTAGTCAAGTGTCAATAAACACCTTTGATCGAAGATTTATTTATAGATAATGAGAAACAATTTCTAATATTAGAAGCTATTTGAAACGTCATGAAATATTGAACTTAATTACCATTAAGTGAAGTTTTCTTGGATAGAAAGGCATTTTGGTGATTTTGTGTAATGCAACAAAGTATTGTCAAAATCAGTTGAGTTTCCTGAAAAAACCTAGAAAGACAATTTCTGTTGTTGTTCAGTCCTCCCTCTCCACC